>JAHPZR010023688.1:0-22027 GCA_019787425.1 Platygyra sinensis
TTGCATTGGCGAAAGTGATGTTACAGGAAAAACTATTTCAAAAACACTCCAAAACAGATATAGCATCCTTGAAACGTGGCTTAAATTTCTTCTCTCTACACGTTTTGCCTCTGTGTGGTCCATTGAAAGCCATTTTGATTCAGATTAATGCACCAAAACCAAACACATCATTATGTTATCAATTCTCAAAAAAATCCACTAAAAATTGCCCTCTTGTTATTACTTTTGTTGTAAAGCTGTTGTGTTTTCCCTACGTTAGCTGTGCAATGATGTTTATGCAGAGTAATGCGCCACCATCTTGTCCTGTTATAAAACCCCTTACACCAGAGGACTGGAAAACATATGAAAAACAGTGAGTCGTTAATAATCATCCACATTATAGGAACTATGTAAAGGTTATTCGTCGTTTGTAATCCGTGTTAATCTTCTCCGTCCATGACCATCCTTGTTGCTTTATGGTTTATTAATATCTCTTTGGTGTTTTTCAATCTTAGTAAACTTCTACTTTCAGGTTTCCTTAAATTTCAACGTAATTTTATACGAGGCCAAAATAACTCAAAATGATTGAGTTCCTTTAAAGGTCACTTTGAAAGTTTGATTTCTAGTCTAAGTCTGAGGGCAAAGTGTGATTGTTATTTCACGTTCCCTGAATTATTTTTAAAGATATTTTAAGGTAATATTCTAACATCTCCACCCATCAGAAGTTCACACCATGCGAACCACCGTTGGGTATTCCTAGTTTAAAACCAGTTACTATGTTTCTGTTGTACGGTTGGCTTCATCCTGGAGAGGATTCTTGCTTGTACTCTTAGGCCTCGATCGTTTTCCTTTGGTTAAAGTTGTAGAAGGTTTGCTAAATAGCTAGCTGATTATCTGATAGAGAAACTTTGATGGTGTTTTTCTTACTATTCGTAAATATATGAGCTGTTTGAACGTCCAGTCCCAAGTGTTTTCACCGTGTAATGTTTCTCAACAATTAGGTAGGCACACTTATAGGTGAACTTTGCTTAGTAATGTTCATGATCTCCGTCTGCAGGAAGAAGGAAAATCGGTGGGTATGGAAGAATGTTGTCGACTTGAAGGAGCCCAAGCCAGATATCAGAACAGCCTTTCGTGTGGTGATTGATAACAACTGGCAGGGAATCGCTTATCTGATGTTGGAGGTAGCCGGACTGGACTTTGTTGAAGCTTTACAGGTGAAGTTAACATGCCCTTTTACTTGGGGATTACCTATTTTTTCAAACAACAACAAGAACTTTATTTACCCATTTAAATTTTATTGATTGATAACAATTAAATTACAATGGAGAGGCGTATTGACCTCCTAAAATAACTCAAGAGTTAAGAAGGTTTGGAGGCCACTTTACCTTAGGTAAGTTACGCGACTACAAAGGTCGAAACAAAAAGAAACAGCACACATACAGAAAAACGCACAAAACACAAATACACAGCAAGGACTAGTGACAAGAGTCGTTTCAATGTACTTTAATGTTGTTAAAAACAATGTTTTATTTCAAAGGTCTGAATTTCATTATTAGCACTTCTCTGAATCAATTTCCGAAGTATTCTAACTTGTAATAATTAGTAACTTATTTCCATTTTTAATGCAGTATCAGTTTGTAAAACATGTAAGTCATTAAACAAACATTTTCCACGCTCAATATTCATTTCTGAAAAATGCATAAGAAGTTCAATTTGATGCCCGGGTAGCTCAGTTGAATAACAACAATTGTCATTTCAGGCAACACTCGAATCGAACAAGCTTGATCTTGCCTGGACCCTGCTAAGGAAACAAAGAAAAGATGCATCGGTTCAGAAGCTTGATAAGAAAGGACGTAACTTGCTTCATTTGTTAGCCATTCACTCTGCAAAACTGTGGACACAAGTGGTTGAGAAGGTAAGAGCCAATTTGATCTTCACTAATTTCTAAAGCTTTTTGCTTCGTCAAGTTTTTAAGGGTAGTTTTGTTGAAATCTAAGCTCGTAGCTCAGTCGGCAGAGTAACGGTAGATATAATCCGGAGGTCGTGGGTTTGATTCCCACCGAGGCCAGAGGAATTTTTTCTTTACCTCGTGTGGTTCCCTGATTCCCTTTTCAAGGGCTAACGCCCAGTGGGTCTTTCATGGGTTTCACATAGCACTTTAATCTACACTTCAGAGTTAATTCTCTGTTCCACCATTTTGGGTATAGTCAATGTGATGGCTGAAGAAGTTAAAACAGTTGGGAATAAGCTTATCTTCTTTCTTTCAGTCATTAGAGTTTATTTAAGAAACAAAAAACGTGTACCGTGTTTCTATCGAGTAACACGAGTGGAAGTTTGGGAGAACGAGAAATGCTGTGGGAACACGAGCCCTAGGCGAGTGTTTCCACAGCTTTTTCGAGTTCTCCCAAACTTTTACGAGTGTTTCTATAACTCGTTAGAAACACGGAGAAAATGTTTTCTACTTCTTTTAGAAAACATCACGAAGAGAAAAAAGGAAAACAACTTGTTAACTTTGATTATCAAAATGTAAATTCTCTTTGCTCACGCGATCATTACGTCAACAGCTCGTGATAGTTCTGTGTCTCCATCGAGTTATAGAAACACGATTTTAACCAATCAGCACGCGTATTTTCTTAGGATTGTTTTTTAAATGTTTCTAGCATTGACTTGCATGCATATTTGTAAGCAAACCTCAAAACATAAATTTAAGGTAAAACGCGTTACCATAGTAGTTCTGCTGCAATGTGAAATTATTGATACATCATCGGGAAAACTAATTTTCATATATCTTTTTAGATAGCCAATCACCTGGTTCAGAGGGGTGTTCCCGCTGGTGCAGTTGACTCACAGGGTGCCACGCCCTTGCATTATGCTGCCTGCAATCATAATTTGGCCTTCTGCAGGTTTTTGTGGGGTATGTCGTTTAGTACATATTACTTTTGCTACAATTTGTCGTTTGCATGAGCGCTATTGAGAATTTTATTAAAGAACATCTTATTGAACACGTTTAGTGAAACCAGTTGGTGTCCCTCTGACTCTGTTAACCACAAGGTTTTGAGACACTAGTTCTATTTTCCAGACTCCAAGCTACGTTAGAAATGCTGTAAGACGTATATAATTCATCTACTGAATATTTGTTGATATGCTCCAAGTTATATATGATTATGATCTATGGTAGATTTGGGCGGCTGGAATAGGAGGAAGAGGAAATATCGCCATGTGCACGACTTCTGCAGTGGTGACAAAGATCTGTTCATTTCTGTGCATCAAAAGATCCCTCGTTCATGTTCTGTTGCGCAACCAATGTCCCTTTTGAAATTGCTATATATTTAAACTTACCAGGTCTCTCTACAACCTGACCATGGAAGTTACATTTGTTTCCTTTCAGAACATTCGCCATCATCTCTAGATGTCGTTGACAACGACGGAGTCACTCCGTTTGCCGCAGTGTTTTCCAAAACAGAGAGTGGAATAATAACTCTTGTTGAGTAAGTTTTCTTTTTTTTTTCAAATATGAAGGGGTCAATAAATTATGGATCTCGTTTGGTCTCAATAGAAATGTGGAAACGGTTGTCAACCTTTTCATGATTTTTGAAAAGTAGAACATACCTTCCACAGTAAATGTCTGATCTTGATGAAAATTACTTAGAAAAGGACAGTGGTCCATTTCGGAAGATGCGGGAGAGATACTTGCGGTTTACAGTAGCTAGGTACACACTTGAAATCAGGACTCAATTTCCAGGTCAACCTCCAAGTTATATTTTTACGGAGAGTTTTGCCCATAAAAGTACACGTATCTGTGAATTTAAAGTAATTCAACGCTACACAATGCAATCTTTGTGCCATATGTTTGTGTTATTTGTGCATGCGTAGTAGATTGACTCGGCAAGGTGAATTTCCTACATACATAATAGTTTATTCACAATTAATCACGGACAGAAATACATGAGAAATTGTGAAAGGAGGTAGAAGAGGTTATCCCTTTCTAGTCCACCTTCTTAACATATATAGCAATGAAAAATAAAAAGTCCTAATTTCTTATCTGTAAATTCAAAACTATATATAATTGAGTAAACTTGTATAATAAAAGTTCAAAATAGTAATTACCGGTAATATAAATCGTGATTTAAGAAAATTCATTAACTAGCTTATTTCTAAAAGATCTTAAGTCCTTTGCTTCAGCGGTCTCTTTTCTTAAATTGTTCCATAAATTAACAATGCGAAGAAAGAAAGAGTATTTATAGCAATTTAACTTAGCAGATTTCGTCTTAAGCTTGAACCGATGGTTGGATCTCTGCGGTCTGTATTTGTCCGCAAAGCTGAAGAATTCATGTGGATTCAAACAATCCAGTAAAGTTCTCCTTTTTTCTAATGTTGGCCATTTGAGTCGTTTCAATCGATCTTCATACGACATATCATTTGCAGTTGTACCAAGCGCAAATATGGAAGCTCGTCTTTGGACTTTTTCCAGAGTAGCAATGTCTTTCTTTAGATGTGGCGACCATACCGGGGAACTGTATTCAAGAATTGGCCTTACAAGACTTTTGTACAATTTAGAGAACAAATCCGGGTTTTTTGGCCCAACATTCCGTCTAAGAAAGCCAAGAACACTGTTAGCTTTGTTTGCACATTTGGTGGCTTGTAGGACTCCATGACAAATTGGACGTAATATAAATACCAAGATCTTTTGTTTCGGACACAGTATTTAATCTATTACCACATAAGTGATATCCAGGACTTGATTTGTCATTCTTCTGTGAGATTCGCATTACTTCACACTTGGTTGTATTAAAGATTAACTGCCAATCAATGCTCCATTGTTTAAGTGCATTCAGATCGTCCTGTAATATTCGGGTGTCCTCGTGAACATTTCTTAGAGCCTTGTACACTTTCATATCATCTGCGAATAATGTTGTTTATTTACAATTTATTTACAATGTTATTTATAGGTATGTATTTCCTTTCGCTTTGAAGTGCTTATATTAAGTAGTAATTTTACCTTCAATTACAAGGTTCTTTGTAAGCCCGGCAAACTGCCACGTAAAGAAATTGGACGTGTGCTACAGTGTTCGAGACGGTGAAGAAGATACTGAAAGTGATGATTCAACCACTCCCTTGATTGAGGCCGCCTTATCAAACAGTGAGAAAGTAGTCACGGACCTGCTGAAACACGGAGCCTCAGTCAATTTCCCAAAGGTAAATAACAATACAGTGACAACTCCATGCTATAATCCATTTCTTATAGCGACGGGGTTGGAATAAAGTAAGAGAGCCTCGTGTACATGTGCTACCAATTTACAGGATCTAATATTGAGAGTTAGGTTTGCCGATTAAGTGTTAGAGCGTGCAAATGAAAGTTCAGTGAATAATTCCAGTATCGGCCATATATACCAGTTACAGTCTGTGAATGAAACCCTTGCATGTGACCGATCGCGTAAACGCTACTGAGTTTTACTTTCATGTGGTACTGTTTGTTATGCTGTACAGGTTTTTCTAACTTTCTGTGAGTGAAACCTTAGTGTGACCATGTAAATAAAGGCCGTTGATACGTATTTTTATGTGGCATGGTTCATTAAACATGAAGCGCAATGTGGATCAATAAGTCTGTGGATAAAACTCTTGTGTGCGACCATCCAAGTTAAAACTATTTGAGATTACTTAAATAGGGCGTATCATGTTCAGTGCTCTGAAAATTGAAATTTTGGGGTTTTAATTTCAATTTTTAACTGATCAATTTATAGTCTGTTCAAGGCTGTCTGTCAGTGGGAACAATCGAAAAGGCGGACGGGCGACGAGCGCAATAGAGATGACTTATGTGAATGGTATAGAGTGTGTGCACGTGACGTCATCAAATTCTCAAATCCAAAAAAAAGAGCCACTAAAGGTTTTATCCTCATCAGGCATAAGAGGTACCAAATTTATTCCTGTTTAGAACATTCCAGCTCAATAGCATCCTTCGTTTGGAAACCAGCATATTTCGAATTTCGAAGTTATGGCGGTGCGCGACATAACGCGAAGATCGCTTTTGTCGAAACATATACACTTATCATGGGTTTTTTGGCCATGTTAGGAGTTTAAGTATCATGAAAGTGCTTTTGTAAATATTTTTTAGTTCGGTTTAGATAATCAGTCGACTAGATAGCCAACCTAAGTTCCAGATGTTTGCACAATTTACTGGCCGCCATGTTGGAGGATTAAAGAGGTCCTCCAACATGGCGGCTCCATACTAGGCTCTGTCATTTTGTGCGGAACATTTCGACGAATATCTCAGCTTTGGGACAACGCTAACACCTTAAACTTGGAGAACTGTCTTCTTTATTTATCGTCTACAATATCACAATTTTTTGACTTTATCCGTTGCATAGTTTTTGATTTTATTTTTTATTGCGTGACAGTACACACACTCTATAAATCCAGTATTGCATTGCGCATCTCTACTGCGCAAAATTTCACGCGTGATCAGCGCGCGCGCATTAAAAAATGGCGGCTTTTTCTGTACGACTGGACCTCGTCTCCTCATTTTTATTTTAGAATTGAAGTTCCTATAATATTAACAATCAATAGGCAAAGTGTGACAAGAGTCTCCGTGCAGGTTTTATTTCAGTGGAATGACCTTAAATGTTATGCTCAGATGGTTGGACGAGTGAATCATCTTTCGCAACAAGCTTTTAATTGGGACGTTTGTGTCTTACTTAGCACAACGGCCGCACTCCGCTCATGGAAGTTATCCGTAGCAACATGCTGGACATGGTCAAAGTGCTGATTTATGCCACAGATGACAGAGCTGTCTGGGAGACCAAGGATGATACAGATGTCGATCTGTCGTTACAGGACAATGAAGGAAAATCCATGATTCACCACTGTGTGCAAAACAGAAAGGTAAGAACAAAGAGTGACAAGGGAACTGGATATAGAGCCGTCTGTTTAGCTTCGTGGCTAGGATACCAGGCATACTGCCAAGTGAGCTTTTTGTATAACGCGAAACTATCCGATTGTTGATTGTATTCTTGGCTTGCACGTGATCATGGTCTTCATGTTAGTCGACACAAACAAAGAATAGGCTCTTTGCACGATCAGGTCACATGGTACGGAATAAATTATGCTGGGACGCAAATAACGCAGTGGGTCTTCCAAAACAAACGAACTCTTATGAGTCCAGCTCGGCTATCCTTTGTTTTTGAAGTCCCACTACATTATTTGCGTCCCAGCATAATTTATTCCGTACTATGTGACTGAATCGTGCAAAGGGCGTATTACGAGTTGTTCTTTCTTGTTTGGTTTGCCATCGAACTATATACAAGGATTGGTTACGAGCCGTGTATGAATGTTTTAGCCATCACGGAAATCAATAGATCGGTCATTACAGGTTAGTTCTCCAAATAAATGTGCTTTTTTTTCATAGTATGGATCGGCCGAAAATGTCGAGATGCTAAAATTTCTGGCCAGCTTTGAAGCACCACTATCTCTCAAAGACTCGGAGGGACACACGCCACTTTACTATGCTAAACAGCAGGGATCTGGCATTATGAAAATGGCACTGGAAGAACTTCTAGACAAAGCTGAAGCTAGCAAGGTGAGTAGAAGAGAAAGAACTTCGTGGTAGTTCATCAGCCATCTTCAAATGCCGATAATGACACCTGTTCTCTCCCCCGCCCCCCCCCCCGTAAGAAAAAGCTTACCAAATCTTAGGGCAAAAGGTATCTTGCTTGCTCTCGCTCGTTTATCCCTCTACTATGGACCTTGTTTTTCACCTTACAGCGTATACCGTTCCCATTTGGTTAAAGGGCTTCTGGTTCTCTTAATGGCACAGTTGAATTCAGTTGTACCGTGCTGTGTTCTGATATTAACGTAATATTACCATTAGCGCAATCACACTTAAAATACAGGAATTCCTCCAAAAATGAGTCTTTCCAAATGTAAGTGCACCAAGATACCCTTTCCAGCTTTTTTTCCCTAGACGATCTGTTTTATCGGGCCGGGGGTCGGGGTGGAGGAAGGGAAGGGAAGGGTTCTTACTGAATCTTCATTGTAGTCGCATTACCACAGTATTTGTCGTACCAGGCAAATGTACCATTGCATCTTTAGCATGAGTCGTTGCTTTAAACTCTCTTTCATCTCCTTATTTCTTCCATAACAGGACACAGAGGAGCCAATGGAATGTGACTCGGGATTTAGTTTTCTTACTTCCAGTGATGGCTTGTGGGAAGGCGTCACGCCAGATCCTAAAGCTGATGCAGAGAAAATACTTCAAGAGGCGAAGGAACAGGATAAACCAGTCGATGAGGATAACACTAAAGTTAAAGTTGATTCAGCCTTCAGTATGGAAGGTGGAGGGTATGTGTGTCGCAGATTGTACAGAATGTACTCAAGATATTAATTCAAGCCTTTTCTTCTTTAGTAATCTAGAATGCTTAACGTTTTCTTTAGGTATGTGTTTTCCCGTATCCGGCCTATAATATTGTAGGCGTATCATGTGTAGAGCCCGAAAGCGACGGGACCGAGAAAATTCAATTTACAAACGAGAAAAATAAGTCACAATTGATGTAAAGCCAACCTTTATCTTACATGTCGGGTGGTATTGTTTTACTCTCCACTGCACAGTTCCTAAATTCAGTGATGTAATATATCAAACACGAGCGACAGTGTTTCATCGGGATATCCAATCCAAACACCCAGAAAAGAGTTGAAAATACGACGCGCAGCGGAGTATTTTTGACGAAATTCGAGGTGTTTGGATAGCCGATGAAACACTGTCTTGAGTGTTTGATATATCTTCTCAATCGAAACAAAAACTAAGGAGTAAACGGAGAAATAAAATCGTCACAATCTATGCTAATTAAGACCGGGTTTTCTTTGTTCTAACTCGATGAATTAATGAGTTTGAGGAGTGAAATTATTAGATGTTCACTTTTAACCTCGTTTTGTCATTTTGTATAAATAAAAGGGTGAATATGCAATGTAAAAGAAGTGACTTAGAATAACATTTGACGATAAAAACTTGTGACAAAACGTTGCTTAATAACATTGTAAGATTTAAAAAAGTTAAAAACGATAAAAAGCTATAAAAAGCTAAAGTCGACGACGTTTCGACGTTAACATAACGTCATTATCAAGTTAAGAATGTGTAAAAATAAGTTCTATAAATGCTAAAACGAACAATAAGAGAAAATTATTTACGGGTTAAACAAAAAGGGTTTCGCACGTATGGAGTCCGTTTGCACGTTCAGCTTAGGTTTGAATTTCTTGATATAAAGCATTTCAAACACTAAACAATCAAATTTCCCTTGGCACTTTCTCAGAATCTTAAAATGACTCTCATTCAAATGATCCCTCCTACCAATGCCTTTTACAAGGTCAGGGTTGAAAAAGCTCGTCTATTGAGCCTCCAAAAAGATGAGATAATTCTATGCTACTAGAAGCTTCGGAACGAAACTAAAATTAATCTAGATTTTGACAAGGAAACGTACATACATGTATCCCGTGATTGTTGTTCCCAGATGCCGCAAGGAGGCCGTGCATGGCAATTCTTTCCCTCGCGTTTGCGCTAATTCCCGTCCCCCCTTCCAACCAAGTCATCACTTACAAATTTAAAGGTGATGGCCATATTTTTTTCAGAGTTTTTTTCATGTATATATTTTTTGTATTTTACAGGGAAGTATATGTCGACCCTGAGACTGATGTGCCATATGATATCGTCATGTCCAAAGTTGACGTCAAATATGGGATGTTCGGATTAAATAACTTTTATAAGATGCAGGTCTGGTCTTTTTAGTGAAATATGTTTGTCCGCATTGGTAGTTGATAATTTCAGCGTATATGTACGCATCTCATTCTCTAGCTAAATTGTAAGCTGTTTGCAAAACGTTGCTTTCTATCTTACAGTCCGTTGTCTAATCTCACTTGGTGTAACATAATGTTGCGCTGCACAGTGGCTGTTAGTTCGTGTGCCCTCCTGTTGACTAACTCATTGTCTTCACGTACTTCATTCCCGAAGTGACTTGAACTGTGTGGAAGGTTAATGGAAGAATTAAAGAGAGAAACATTCTCCGAAATGTAGCAAGATATCTTTTAGCGAGGAAAGGCTGAAAGAAATGTCTTTCCAACTTGATAGGACATCTAGAGTTTGTGATACTAGGGAAAGCACTCAATCAGTGACATGGGAAAGTACTAGGTGTGAAGTACAGTCATTGCGCTGGTTTAAAGACAAAGAGATCTTTCCACACACGCTGGGGCGGATCTAGAGTTAATTAATAACTGACATATAACACACTGACTTGGCTTCAGAATAAAGGAAATCCCATTTCTGAGGACCTTGGCATCGCGAAGCCCCTTCTCTATTTAAGAAATAGAAAACATGTACCGTGTTTCTAGGGAGTTATAGAAACACGACTGGCCGTTTGGGAGAACGAGAATTGCGGTGGCCACAGCTTTTGCTAGTTCTGTGTCTCCATCGAGTTCTATAAACACGACTTTTAACCAGTCAGCGCGCGTATATTCTCAGGACTGTTTTCTAAAATCCTGCAGTGTGTCCGCCCCAGGTTTTAACTTTAACAGCTGTTAAGAAAACTGTGAAATGTTCGAATGGATTTCTGTCAAAGTAGATTGAAACAGAATGAAACTTTTATAATTTTCAGATTATCCACCACAAAGCCAAGGACCTGTGGGTGTTATTCAATCGCTGGGGCCGAGTTGGAGACAGTGGGCAGCACCAGAGGACACCGTTCAATGATCCTAACAAGGCTACAACCGAGTTCAAGAAGATTTTCAAAAGCAAGACTGGCAATGAGTGGGACAACAAGGACAAGTAAGACAAATTCCTGATAGTCTAGGATACAGGTAACATTAAAAAAACCCTCTTTGCTAAAAAACCAAGAAATGAACACGCGCTCATGGAGCGAGTTTAACTGTATTGGTTTTTAAAATAGTCGTGCATGTTTTAGCATTTCATACCCCCTCTTGTGTTCTACGTTGGCCCCTTGCTTTCCACAAAACCTTTTGTAACATTGACGTTGACTCTGAACTAGCTACCGGCTTTAACAGTATAAATTAAGTCTAGCGATGCAAAGGAACACCAAGAATAGCTTATCCATGTCATCTGCCATCTGTGTCCCTATTCCGAAATGTCAACCTCTCTTTGTTTTAGGAGCCGTTGTAACTTTTTTTTTGCTCCATGTGACCACGCCTTCGTAAATAATTTCTTCCTTGGTTAATTTTACAGTTTTGACAAAAAGCCCAAGAAATATGCCCTGGTGCTGCCAGAAAGGAACCCTGAAAACAAGCGGAAGCGAACGAGTGAGGTTCTGAAGCCTTTCGAACTCACCAAGTGTCCTGAGTCACGTCTTGGTGAAGAACTGCAGTCGTTTATGAAAGCAATTGTAAGTGACAGATCGTAGTTCCACCAGACATTTTCTGCCCAAAGTTTCACATACTGTTAGTTTTAGCAAATCTTCAATTTCCATGTATGTGAATGAATTTGAGTTTTTCCCAATCCTTTTCCCTTGTTACATCGTCATAAACAGCGACTCTTCTCGTTGCTTACGTAAGCTTACTGGTTGATATGATTTTGATCTTATATATCCCCAAGCCAATATTAACTTTTTATTATGAGTCACGAACGGGACTGGCTTCCACATCTCAATGCCTATAAAAGTACTGTTTCAAACTACAGATGTACTGTTTCCTTTTGATGCAATGTTACGTAATTTCATGGTTTGCACAGAAACCTTCATGTTCTAACAAGTCAGTCTGAAAGGTTTTCTAACCAATACCGTAAAGCGTTGTTGTCATCCCATTTTGTTTGGAAGTCTGGTTCGTGCTAAGTTTCTAATCAGTTTACAGATTTGTTTTCTTCGGTTGAAGTGTACGTGCAGGGGACATAAAAACGTTACTTTAGCTACAACAGAAACCACGTTGTCGTGGAATGTAATCACTTCAAAACGGATGTCGTAGCAAAGCTTCAAGAAAAACAGAATCACTAACTGACATTAGCTGAAACACCTCTTTTGTTTTGTTTTAGACCGATGTTAGAATGTTAAGTTCTGCAATGGATTCGGGCAGCTTGAGAATTGACCATGACTATTTGCCTTTTGGAAGACTGTCCA
Source organism: Platygyra sinensis (assembly GCA_019787425.1). Taxonomy (NCBI): domain Eukaryota; kingdom Metazoa; phylum Cnidaria; class Anthozoa; order Scleractinia; family Merulinidae; genus Platygyra; species Platygyra sinensis. The sequence continues at coordinate 12,084 of JAHPZR010023688.1, forward strand.
GTGAAACCATCGAGAAGGCCCGTGAGATTCTGATAGAAATTAAGTGAGTGTTGAATTTTGAGCATAGTTTGCAGCGCATGGATCAAATTTGACGGTAGTTATTGTAAAGCACTATTACAGACAAGATATTAAGGTGCTGTGAAATGCATCTAGTTTCAAAGAGGATGCTTAATTGCATACGATATTTGGCGTAGTAAGGCAGTGTTCCAAAAGTGCAGTTTAGACATCATTTACGGTCACGCTCGGCGGACTGAACGAAAGAGGAAATACTTTCAGTCTAAGTGGAGAGTCAACGTTGATCAAAGGAACTAAAAGAAAACAACATTTATGTGAGATCTGGTATTAGAGACTGTTGTCATCAAATGATGGCTGAACAGTAGCTATTTGATTAGAACCATACAGCTTCTCTTTAATAAAGGCTTTATTGGCATTCTTTTTTGTGTTCTTTCAAGATAACTAATGGTCTGATTTGTTTTATGACAGAGCAATTGTGGATACTATCGACAGAAACAATTTGGAAGGAACCGAGGAAAAATTTGAGAAGGTACACATGATGTCAGTGTGAGTTCTACACACGACTCCAGCGTTTTTTGGAGGAACTGTGCAAGAAATGTCTCTAAAACCAGTCAATGGTTTAGGACTAGGGCACAAACTAGGCGAATATAAATTGTAGTTTCAACCTGCAAAATTTTGAGGAAATCGTCGATGTACTTTGCTAGTTATCAATATGAAGTTGCTCAAAGTAAATTAACCACCCTGTTGAGTTAGCAAACAAAGTTTTGCGCGTTAGCTCTTCGTTGGATCAAAATGGAAAATGGTGGGTTGTGTGGTCGTTTGTAGAGTGTAGAAGGAAGTTGCATCATTGGAGAAGGACATGGTAAGGGAAATACTTAAAGCGTTCTTTCATCCCATGGGAAACACAGGTACCCACTTGAAGATACAGTGGAGTCCCGATTTGTCGAAACCCCTCACGATAACTTAAACCAAAAGTCGTCTCTTATCCTCAGTCAAACACTGTATTTTTACCCTCGAGAAATCGGAATTCCACTGTACATCAATTTCTGTTCTTCAACACACCATTCCCCTAATTTCCTACAATGAAAGGCAAACGTTGGTAACACGAGCTGTTAAATCGAAATTGCTATCGCTATCAACCTAATAACCGTGTCTCTTTTGACAATGTAGATTGCCGAGCTTAGCAACACATATTACATGCTGATGCCCATAGCGCGGTACACTTATGAACGGATTCCACCTTTGAATGAAGCTCGCAATATTGAGCAGCACCTGACAGCGCTCTACAACCTGACAGAACTGGCTGAGGCTAGCAAGATCTTGTTAGGAGCTCAGTATCGCTGCAATGGTGTGTTTAAATTTTTGTACTCGTTACCTCCCGGTTTACTTTCCTTCATTGTTAAAGTTAAATCAATCCTCAAAGTTTTTGAACTTGGAACCGAAATTCAAATTCGTCCAAAAGTGAATTTGGAGCCGGAAAATTCAAACGATATCTCTCAAATAGTTAAATATTTCCAAAAAGTAATGGTAACAGTCTCATGTTCAAGTGCAGGCTCGCGACTGGACAAAAGAGCTTTTGCCTTTCGTGGGGCCAAAATTTTTAATTCTTTACCTAAGGTTATCAGAGACACGGAAAGCCTAAATAGTTTTAAAAGGAGAATTTTTAAGAATATTTTAAATTCATAACATGTTATTTTAATAATGAAATATAAGCTGTTTTTTTATGATCTAAATTTTTATTTGTAAATAGTGATTATCTTAATTTTGTAACCTAATATTTCATATTCTTGTATGGCGGAAGAGCCCCCAAGGGGGAGCTAAGCAATAAAGTATGTATGTCAGTATAAAATTGATTTTTTCGGTCCATTACAGCTCAGTTTTTTTCATCAATCCCTGTGCAAGAGCCGCAGAATTCTAATTGATCATTGCGCTATCATTGCATTGTCAAGCGGACAAGGTGTGAGAAAGGAAAACAAAATAAACAAGAAATTTAAGGGTTGCGTAGTATTTTATAAGGAGGCTCGGGAAAAATTCAAGCAAAGAGTTAAATAGTCTTCGCGCTAATTAATTCTCTATCCATCAAATACTGAGGGACGTTTTGCTCGACTGCTTTAGTTTCCTGGTATACTAGGGTCTTTTTGTGTTATTTGTGACCAAAATTCGGTCCTTCCTCCCCGTGCGGTGTATCATATCACTCCGCTTGCAGGCACACTAATTTGAATTCACTGTGATCTAATCCAGTGGAGTAGAAGCCTTGTACGTACACGTAACATAGGGGAGGAACGATTGCGTGACAAGCCCAAAGAACGTCCATCATAGTTATTTTTGTATGGCTGGACCAGGAATTTTGTCAGTATCCTTTCCAGCCGTTCAGATAGTCACGCAACGCTCCATAGAAATAACCACTACAAAGGAGCGTGACAAAATTCTCACAACGTACTTTGAAATAAATGCGTATTTCTCAGTGGGAATGGAGAAGTCGAATTTTGATGTAGAGATTCTATCCTTTCTTCCTTTCAGAGATAAACCCATTGGATTATGTCTACAAATCACTTGAATGTCGCTTGGAGCTACTGAACCCAGACTCAGATGAATGTCAACTTATACTGGAGTACATACATAACTCACGTAAGTAGTTTGTTCAATCACTTGTCAGCAAGTTGAACATGAAAGTAGGTTTCCTTGGTATTTTTCGGTTTTTCTAGTGTTTGAGTTTTTAATCGCTTCATTGTTTAAATGTATATGATATACGTTGAAGAAAGTGTTGTATTGAACTGGTATGTGTTGAGTGTCTTGTGTGAAAAACGATCCCGAGACCGAAGTGATGAGTCTTGCGTTTTGTTTCTCGACAACCTGGGTTCGTTATTGACCACTTTTGTCTTATCCCCGAGGCTTAAGGTCATTCCACTGAAATAGAACCTACACTGAGAATTTTCTCAAACTTTGCCAATTGATTGTTTATATTATAGTAACTTAAATTTGGCAATAAAAATGAGGGGTCCCCATGTTCGTTTAGGAGCAACAGCACCTTGTTTATTCCATATAAATCCTTATAATAGCACCATGATTATAGTCACGATTGCTTGCTAACTTCACGTTTCCTACGATTGTTTTTTGCTCAACACTGAGAATTGGCCCATATTTATTTTACATAGAGAAATTAACTACTCGATTCAAAACAACAGAAAAAAAATGATAGGTCACCGTAGTCGTTTTCGAGAAAATGACGATTTACCTCTTTGGCGAGGTCCAGCCGTAAAGAAAAAGCCGCCATTTTCAAATGCGCGCGCGCGAATCACGCGTAAAATTATGCGCAGTAGGGATGCGCAATGCAATACTGGGGAATGACCTTTAAGGAGGCTCGAAAGGGTTTTTAGCTGCACGCGCGCGCGCAATTTACACACGCCATAACAGCTGAATCAGTATTAAAATCAGCACACCGGAAGTTAATGCTGCGTAAAATCGCGCGAACCGGAAATAAAATCTGCGGAAAACATTTGTTTTTAGCTCGAAAGTTCGCTCGGTGACCTATCTTGATTTTTTGCATACACGCACCATTCGCGATGGCACTTCAGATATAAAAGTTTCGGGGAAAATTATGTAGTGGAATTTTCTGTAAGCCATAAAACGCGTTTTCTTTAAATATATTTAATTCTACTAGATAAAATTTTTCCATACTGTCTGAAAAGTTAATGAATTTAGGGAACTTTCCAACAAAGAGATAACTAGTGAGACAATCTCAGATAGTGCAGAGTGTTATGCAGGACTGTAAGTACGTTTTGAGTCATCAGCTGCCTGTATGTAACTTGTTAGTTCAAGGCCCAAAAATAACTTACAATCACAGTTTGTCAAGACGGTTTTAAATTTTACTGTGGTGTTTTAAGTTGAAATTCGTTCATTCTAAATTCATTCATACGTTGAACTAGCAAACGTGATACTTTTAGTTTTTCAACGCCAACATTTGTAACTTGATACTTTTGTTTTTCTCGCAAGTTTGTAACATGATACCCTTGTTTTCTCAAAAACACACAAAGAAGATATGCTCGCTTTTTTCCTGAGAAAAATGAAATCATGTTATTAACTTATGAAAAAATTGGAAGAGGAATGATTTTGTTTCAATCTAGAGGCAAATTTTCATATCATCGATAAACAATTACTAATTTAATTAGCAAATAGTCACGTCCTGTCTCAGAATAGCAGGTTCTTTAATATTAGGTTGCCACCGTTGGTGTTAAAAGTAAACCAGTTCAAAATACAAAATGATGTCGATTAATACAACCAAAAAGCGTTTCAACTTGACCGATGTTATATCCTACATCGGTGAACGAGTCCCCTCAAAGACTGACTCAATTTATTTGCCGTTTCCGTAAGTGCCACAGTGTCTACAGCAATATTTGAGAAGTTTCTTTTGTCACGACATTACTAATTTTAATACCGCTAACTCGGAAATGTTTCGAATGAATACACTTGTGAACTTCTTTTTCTCTTACAGAAGGGAGAAAATAAACAAGCGGCTGAGGAAATCCATTCGTTTCCCTCTTTAAAGCAAACACGAAATAGCACACGACATTTTTGAACCGAGCTAGGGATGATTCCAAAAGATACGCTGTCATAAAGGCGTTCTTTGTACTAAAAGGAAGAACAGATATTACCTGAAAGATAACTGCTATCGTATCGCACGCATGATTCTCAACTCGAGATCGGATTGTATCATGCTGACAATTCTAGAGCGCATGCGTCTTACATGCTGTGTTCTACCACAAGGAAAAGCACTTAACGTTCGTTTGTAATTGTGTATGAAATGTATTGCTTACTAAACATATAGATAACACTAATGCTAAACAATCTGCGCATGCGCCTCGAGTAAATTTCTTTTGTTCTTAAGAAAATAGTACCACTAGGATAACAAGAATATATTGAAACCATATATAGTTTTGTCTGTTGTCCATAGGAGGATGTAAGTGTAGTATGTTTTACGTAGCACTTGAAGGTACCTACCCCACCCCCTCAAAACAAGGCTAATTAATTAATTGGAATTAATTAATTAAACAAACATTAAAGTTTACACCTTATTGCCATAGTGCCTTATTGCCATATTGCGTTAGCGGCGTCAACCCCCCAAACCATCCCAATAGTGCACTCTGCACTAAAAATGGTAGGTCACCGAATAGGTTTCTCAGATAATTTACAAAAACTGAAATTTAGAGGACGCTTTTGTGGACCTTGTGCGTTGCCATGGTAACTGATGTGACGTCACAAGTACCCTTAAAGTATAGCCCCAACAATAGAGTTGCAAGGAGACATGTAGTTTGCCCACACCATTAAACATCCTTCTTCGTAATCTTCCATCGTTTCACAAGCAACATAGCAACGAAAAACCCTTTCGAGCCTCCTTAAGGCACGAGTCATTGCAGCGCACGTGACGAACTTTGCTTAATTAATTAGTTGGTTGTCGCTCATTCCTTGCTTGTTCGCTGAAGCCATAAAAGAAATGACAAACCCTCCCAGCAACCAATTGACCTATTAGCCTGCGAGCAGGCTCACTTGTTTGGACGGGTATCACGGTCAAAGGCGACAAAGAACTGAGAACCGGCGAATCCGGCGAATCCGCCGAGAAGAATGACTTCACTTTTCCTCGCCCCATTCGTCTCGCCAGCTCCTTTGCCCGCGATACCCTACCCAAACAAGTGATCCTGCTCGCAGGCTATTGACCTATCAATCCTTTACACTCCGCCTTTGACTACTACTTACCCATTTTAAATTGTTCTGTAGGTGGACGTCAAAGCTTTGAAGTTAGTGCTGTTTTCAGGGTCTCTCGTTCAGGTGAAGCCGAGCGTTTAGCTAGCTGTGGAGTGCCTGGTAACCGCCGCCTGCTGTGGCATGGCACTAAAACTGCCAACATGATGGGGGATCCTCCAGCAGGGCCTCAAGATTGCTCCTCCCGAGGCCTCCCGCTCAGGATGGTCCTTAGGAAAGGTTGGTGATAGTCTAATTTCCGCCAATTTCTAGATGGTAGCTTTAATAAAATAATGCTTGGCCTTTCGTCATCTAATCATTTCCGCCGTTCTGCAAGAATTTCGCCTACAAATTCAGGCGAAAATGCCATTCTTTGTAGCACCACATGGATCGTGTAGTGCCTTGTGAATGGTTTTTTTCTTGCACGGGGGAAATCAAAACCGCGTGACAACCGAACAGAAGGATTGCAAGCGCGAGTCGAAAGGCATCTGTTTCCGCAGGTTATGCAAAATCCTTTCTACTAACAAAAGTCCTTTGTAAACTTCTAATCCGCGGAGAGTAATAGCTGGGAATTTCCTGTTGTAGAATTATTCCTTCTACATGTACACGCACTTCAAAACTAAACCGTACAAGGAAAACTGCTTTAAGAATACGCACGCAATGCAGACCTACCGTAAGGTTCCGATAGTAACGACCCCCCGAAAGTAGCAACCCCCCGAAATTAACGTCAATTTTGTGACTGCTAGTAAATCATATACATTTAAACAATGAAGCGATTAAAAACTCAAACACTAGAAAAACCGAAAAATACCAAGGAAACCTACTTTCATGTTCAACTTGCTGACAAGTGATTGAACAAACTACTTACGTGAGTTATGTATGTACTCCAGTATAAGTTGACATTCATCTGAGTCTGGGTTCAGTAGCTCCAAGCGACATTCAAGTGATTTGTAGACATAATCCAATGGGTTTATCTCTGAAAGGAAGAAAGGATAGAATCTCTACATCAAAATTCGACTTCTCCATTCCCACTGAGAAATACGCATTTATTTCAAAGTACGTTGTGAGAATTTTGTCACGCTCCTTTGTAGTGGTTATTTCTATGGAGCGTTGCGTGACTATCTGAACGGCTGGAAAGGATACTGACAAAATTCCTGGTCCAGCCATACAAAATTAACTATGATGGACGTTCTTTGGGCTTGTCACGCAATCGTTCCTCCCCCATGTTACGTGTACGTACAAGGCTTCTACTCCACTGGATTAGATCACAGTGAATTCAAATTAGTGTGCCTGCAAGCGGAGTGATATGATACACCGCACGGGGAGGAAGGACCGAATTTTGGTCACAAATAACACAAAAAGACCCTAGTATACCAGGAAACTAAAGCAGTCGAGCAAAACGTCCCTCAGTATTTGATGGATAGAGAATTAATTAGCGCGAAGACTATTTAACTCTTTGCTTGAATTTTTCCCGAGCCTCCTTATAAAATACTACGCAACCCTTAAATTTCTTGTTTATTTTGTTTTCCTTTCTCACACCTTGTCCGCTTGACAATGCAATGATAGCGCAATGATAAATTAGAATTCTGCGGCTCTTGCACAGGGATTGATGAAAAAAACTGAGCTGTAATGGACCGAAAAAATCAATTTTATACTGACATACATACTTTATTGCTTAGCTCCCCCTTGGGGGCTCTTCCGCCATACAAGAATATGAAATATTAGGTTACAAAATTAAGATAATCACTATTTACAAATAAAAATTTAGATCATAAAAAAACAGCTTATATTTCATTATTAAAATAACATGTTATGAATTTAAAATATTCTTAAAAATTCTCCTTTTAAAACTATTTAGGCTTTCCGTGTCTCTGATAACCTTAGGTAAAGAATTAAAAATTTTGGCCCCACGAAAGGCAAAAGCTCTTTTGTCCAGTCGCGAGCCTGCACTTGAACATGAGACTGTTACCATTACTTTTTGGAAATATTTAACTATTTGAGAGATATCGTTTGAATTTTCCGGCTCCAAATTCACTTTTGGACGAATTTGAATTTCGGTTCCAAGTTCAAAAACTTTGAGGATTGATTTAACTTTAACAATGAAGGAAAGTAAACCGGGAGGTAACGAGTACAAAAATTTAAACACACCATTGCAGCGATACTGAGCTCCTAACAAGATCTTGCTAGCCTCAGCCAGTTCTGTCAGGTTGTAGAGCGCTGTCAGGTGCTGCTCAATATTGCGAGCTTCATTCAAAGGTGGAATCCGTTCATAAGTGTACCGCGCTATGGGCATCAGCATGTAATATGTGTTGCTAAGCTCGGCAATCTACATTGTCAAAAGAGACACGGTTATTAGGTTGATAGCGATAGCAATTTCGATTTAACAGCTCGTGTTACCAACGTTTGCCTTTCATTGTAGGAAATTAGGGGAATGGTGTGTTGAAGAACAGAAATTGATGTACAGTGGAATTCCGATTTCTCGAGGGTAAAAATACAGTGTTTGACTGAGGATAAGAGACGACTTTTGGTTTAAGTTATCGTGAGGGGTTTCGACAAATCGGGACTCCACTGTATCTTCAAGTGGGTACCTGGTTTCCCATGGGATGAAAGAACGCTTTAAGTATTTCCCTTACCATGCCTTCTCCAATGATGCAACTTCCTTCTACACTCTACAAACGACCACACAACCCACAATTTTCCATTTTGATCCAACGAAGAGCTAACGCGCAAAACTTTGTTTGCTAACTCAACAGGGTGGTTAATTTACTTTGAGCAACTTCATATTGATAACTAGCAAAGTACATCGACGATTTCCTCAAAATTTTGCAGGTTGAAACTTCAATTTATATTCGCCTAGTTTGTGCCCTAGTCCTAAACCATTGACTGATTTTAGAGACATTTCTTGCACAGTTCCTCCAAAAAACGCTGGAGTCGTGGTGTAGAACTCACACTGACATCATGTGTACCTTCTCAAATTTTTCCTCGGTTCCTTCCAAATTGTTTCTGTCGATAGTATCCACAATTGCTCTGTCATAAAACAAATCAGACCATTAGTTATCTTGAAAGAACACAAAAAAGAATGCCAATAAAGCCTTTATTAAAGAGAAGCTGTATGGTTCTAATCAAATAGCTACTGTTCAGCCATCATTTGATGGCAACAGTCTCTAATACCAGATCTCACATAAATGTTGTTTTCTTTTAGTTCCTTTGATCAACGTTGACTCTCCACTTAGACTGAAAGTATTTCCTCTTTCGTTCAGTCCGCCGAGCGTGACCGTAAATGATGTCTAAACTGCACTTTTTGGAACACTGCCTTACTACGCCAAATATCGTATGCAATTAAGCATCCTCTTTGAAACTAGATGCATTTCACAGCACCTTAATATCTTGTCTGTAATAGTGCTTTACAATAACTACCGTCAAATTTGATCCATGCGCTGCAAACTATGCTAAAAATTCAACACTCACTTAATTTCTATCAGAATCTCACGGGCCTTCTCGATGGTTTCACTGGACAGTCTTCCAAAAGGCAAATAGTCATGGTCAATTCTCAAGCTGCCCGAATCCATTGCAGAACTTAACATTCTAACATCGGTCTAAAACAAAACAAAAGAGGTGTTTCAGCTAATGTCAGTTAGTGATTCTGTTTTTCTTGAAGCTTTGCTACGACATTCGTTTTGAAGTGATTACATTCCACGACAACGTGGTTTCTGTTGTAGCTAAAGTAACGTTTTTATGTCCCCTGCACGTACACTTCAACCGAAGAAAACAAATCTGTAAACTGATTAGAAACTTAGCACGAACCAGACTTCCAAACAAAATGGGATGACAACAACGCTTTACGATATTGGTTAGAAAATCTTTCAGAACTTGTTAGAACATGAAGGTTTCTGTGCAAACCATGAAATTACGTAAGATTGCATCAAAAGGAAACAGTACATCTGTAGTTTGAAACAGTACTTTTATAGGCATTGAGATGTGAAAGCCAGTCCCGTTCGTGATTCATAATAAAAAGTTAATATTGGCTTGGGGATATATAAGATCAAAATCATATCAACCAGTAAGCTTACGTAAGCAACGAGAAGAGTCGCTGTTTATGACGATGTAACAAGGGAAAAGGATTGGGAAAAACTCAAATTCATTCACATACATGGAAATTGAAGATTTGCTAAAACTAACAGTATGTGAAACTT
>JAHPZR010023689.1:0-22500 GCA_019787425.1 Platygyra sinensis
ATTTCCTACAATGTTATTTTATAGGATGTATTTCCTTTCGCTTTGAAAGTGCTTATATTAAGTAATAATTTTTCCCTGTCAATTAACAAGGTTCTTTGTAAGCCCGACAAACTGCCACGTAAAGAGAAATTGGACGTGTGCTACAGTGTTCGAGACGGCGAAGAAGATACTGAAAGTGAGGATTCCAACCACGCCCTTGATTGCAGGCCGCCTTATCAAACAGTGAGAAAGTAGTCACGGGACCTGCTGAACACCGGGAGCCTCGGTCAATTTCCCAAAGGTAAATTAACAATACACTCTGACAAACTCCATGCGATAATCCATTTCTTATAGCGGACGGGGTTGGAATAAAAGTAAGAGACAGCCTCGTGTACCATAGTGCTACCTATTCTACAGGAATCTATATATTGTAGAGTTAGGTTTGGCCGATTAAGTGGTTAGGCCTAGCGTGCAAATAAAAGCTTCAGTGAATAATTCCAGTATCGGCCTATTAGATACTCAGTTAACAGTCGGTGAATGAAACCCTGCACGAGACCCGATTGCGGTCAACGCTACGGAGTTTTACTTTTCATAGTGGTACTGTGTGTTTATGCTGTACAGGTTTTCTAATTTTCTTGTGAGCTGAAACTCTTAGTGTGAACCATGGTAAATAAAAGGCCGTTGATAAGTATTTTTCATGTGGCTGGTTCATTGTAACATGGAAGCGCAATGTGGATCAATAAGTCTGTGGATAAACACACTGTAGTGTGCGACCAGATCCAAGTTTAGAAACTTATTTGAGATTTACTTAAATAGGGCGTATCAGTGTTCAGTGCTCTGAATAATTGGAAATTTTCGGGGTTTGATTTGCAATTGTTTAAACTGATCAATTTATAGTCTGTTCAAAGGCTGGTCCTGTCCGGGGGACAATCCGAAAAGGCGGCACGGGCGTGACGAGCGCATAGAGTGATGACTTATGTGAATGGTATAGGATGTGTGTGCACGTTGACGTCATCAAATTCTCAAATCCAAAAAAAAGAGCCACTAAAGGTTTTTATTTCTCATCAGGCATAGAGCTACCTAAATTTATTCCTGTTTACAACGTTCCAGCCTCAATAGCATCCTTCGTTTTGCAAAAACCAGCATATTTCGAAATTTCCGAAGTGTCTGGCGGTGCGATGACATAAACGTGCGAAGATCGCTTTTGTCCGAAAAATATACACTTAGCTTCGTGATTTATTTTGGCCATGTTAGGAGTTTTAAGTGATCAGGAACATGTGCTTTTTTGTAAATATTGTTCTAGTTCGGTTTAGATAATCAGTCCGAACTAGATAAGTGCCAAACCTAAGTTTCTCAGGATGTTTACACACTTTACCGGCCGCCATGGTTGGAGGACCTCTTGAGGTCCTCCAACATGGCGGCCAGTAAATTGTGTAAACATCTGGAACTTAGGTTGGCTATCTAGTCGACTGATTATCTAAACCGAACTAAACAATATTTACAAAAGCACTTTTCCTGATACTTAAACTCCTAACATGGCCAAAAATCACGAGATAAGTGTATATTTTTCGACAAAAGCGATCTTCGCGTTATGTCACGCACCGCCAGAACTTCGAAATTCGAAATATGCTGGTTTTCAAACGAAGGATGCTATTGAGCTGGAAAGTTGTAAACAGGAATAAATTTGGTACCTCTATGCCTGATGAGAATAAAACCTTTAGTGGCTCTTTTTTTTGGATTTGAGAATTTGATGACGTCACGTGCACACACTCTATACCATTCACATAAGTCATCTCTATTGCGCTCGTCGCCCGTCCGCCTTTTCGATTGTCCCCACTGACAGACAGCCTTGAACAGACTATAAATTGATCAGTTAAAAATTGAAATCAAACCCCAAAATTTCAATTTTCAGAGCACTGAACATGATACGCCCTATTTAAGTAATCTCAAATAGTTTTAACTTGGATGGTCGCACACAAGTGTTTTATCCACAGACTTATTGATCCACATTGCGCTTCATGTTTAATGAACCATGCCACATGAAAATACTTATCAACGGCCTTTATTTACATGGTCACACTAAGGTTTCACTCACAGAAAATTAGAAAACCTGTACAGCATAACACACAGTACCACATGAAAGTAAAACTCAGTAGCGTTCACGCAATCGGTCTCGTGCAAGGGTTTCATTCACAGACTGTAACTGGTATATATGGCCGATACTGGAATTATTCACTGAACTTTTATTTGCACGCTCTAACACTTAATCGGCAAACCTAACTCTCAATATTAGATCCTGTAAATTGGTAGCACATGTACACGAGGCTCTCTTACTTTATTCCAACCCCGTCGCTATAAGAAATGGATTATAGCATGGAGTTGTCAGTGTATTGTTATTTACCTTTGGGAAATTGACCGAGGCTCCGTGTTTCAGCAGGTCCGTGACTACTTTCTCACTGTTTGATAAGGCGGCCTCAATCAAGGGAGTGGTTGAATCATCACTTTCAGTATCTTCTTCGCCGTCTCGAACACTGTAGCACACGTCCAATTTCTTTACGTGGCAGTTTGTCGGGCTTACAAAGAACCTTGTAATTGAAGGGAAAATTATTACTTAATATAAGCACTTCAAAGCGAAAGGAAATACATACCTATAAATAACATTGTAGGAAATTCACCTTGCCGAGTCAATCTACTACGCATGCACAAATAACACAAACATATGGCACAAAGATTGCATTGTGTAGCGTTGAATTACTTTAAATTCACAGATACGTGTACTTTTATGGGCAAAACTCTCCGTAAAAATATAACTTGGAGGTTGACCTGGAAATTGAGTCCTGATTTCAAGTGTGTACCTAGCTACTGTAAACCGCAAGTATCTCTCCCGCATCTTCCGAAATGGACCACTGTCCTTTTCTAAGTAATTTTCATCAAGATCAGACATTTACTGTGGAAGGTATGTTCTACTTTTCAAAAATCATGAAAAGGTTGACAACCGTTTCCACATTTCTATTGAGACCAAACGAGATCCATAATTTATTGACCCCTTCATATTTGAAAAAAAAAAAGAAAACTTACTCAACAAGAGTTATTATTCCACTCTCTGTTTTGGAAAACACTGCGGCAAACGGAGTGACTCCGTCGTTGTCAACGACATCTAGAGATGATGGCGAATGTTCTGAAAGGAAACAAATGTAACTTCCATGGTCAGGTTGTAGAGAGACCTGGTAAGTTTAAATATATAGCAATTTCAAAAGGGACATTGGTTGCGCAACAGAACATGAACGAGGGATCTTTTGATGCACAGAAATGAACAGATCTTTGTCACCACTGCAGAAGTCGTGCACATGGCGATATTTCCTCTTCCTCCTATTCCAGCCGCCCAAATCTACCATAGATCATAATCATATATAACTTGGAGCATATCAACAAATATTCAGTAGATGAATTATATACGTCTTACAGCATTTCTAACGTAGCTTGGAGTCTGGAAAATAGAAACTAGTGTCTCAAAACCTTGTGGTTAACAGAGTCAGAGGGACACCAACTGGTTTCACTAAACGTGTTCAATAAGATGTTCTTTAATAAAATTCTCAATAGCGCTCATGCAAACGACAAATTGTAGCAAAAGTAATATGTACTAAACGACATACCCCACAAAAACCTGCAGAAGGCCAAATTATGATTGCAGGCAGCATAATGCAAGGGCGTGGCACCCTGTGAGTCAACTGCACCAGCGGGAACACCCCTCTGAACCAGGTGATTGGCTATCTAAAAAGATATATGAAAATTAGTTTTCCCGATGATGTATCAATAATTTCACATTGCAGCAGAACTACTATGGTAACGCGTTTTACCTTAAATTTATGTTTTGAGGTTTGCTTACAAATATGCATGCAAGTCAATGCTAGAAACATTTAAAAAACAATCCTAAGAAAATACGCGTGCTGATTGGTTAAAATCGTGTTTCTATAACTCGATGGAGACACAGAACTATCACGAGCTGTTGACGTAATGATCGCGTGAGCAAAGAGAATTTACATTTTGATAATCAAAGTTAACAAGTTGTTTTCCTTTTTTCTCTTCGTGATGTTTTCTAAAAGAAGTAGAAAACATTTTCTCCGTGTTTCTAACGAGTTATAGAAACACTCGTAAAAGTTTGGGAGAACTCGAAAAAGCTGTGGAAACACTCGCCTAGGGCTCGTGTTCCCACAGCATTTCTCGTTCTCCCAAACTTCCACTCGTGTTACTCGATAGAAACACGGTACACGTTTTTTGTTTCTTAAATAAACTCTAATGACTGAAAGAAAGAAGATAAGCTTATTCCCAACTGTTTTAACTTCTTCAGCCATCACATTGACTATACCCAAAATGGTGGAACAGAGAATTAACTCTGAAGTGTAGATTAAAGTGCTATGTGAAACCCATGAAAGACCCACTGGGCGTTAGCCCTTGAAAAGGGAATCAGGGAACCACACGAGGTAAAGAAAAAATTCCTCTGGCCTCGGTGGGAATCAAACCCACGACCTCCGGATTATATCTACCGTTACTCTGCCGACTGAGCTACGAGCTTAGATTTCAACAAAACTACCCTTAAAAACTTGACGAAGCAAAAAGCTTTAGAAATTAGTGAAGATCAAATTGGCTCTTACCTTCTCAACCACTTGTGTCCACAGTTTTGCAGAGTGAATGGCTAACAAATGAAGCAAGTTACGTCCTTTCTTATCAAGCTTCTGAACCGATGCATCTTTTCTTTGTTTCCTTAGCAGGGTCCAGGCAAGATCAAGCTTGTTCGATTCGAGTGTTGCCTGAAATGACAATTGTTGTTATTCAACTGAGCTACCCGGGCATCAAATTGAACTTCTTATGCATTTTTCAGAAATGAATATTGAGCGTGGAAAATGTTTGTTTAATGACTTACATGTTTTACAAACTGATACTGCATTAAAAATGGAAATAAGTTACTAATTATTACAAGTTAGAATACTTCGGAAATTGATTCAGAGAAGTGCTAATAATGAAATTCAGACCTTTGAAATAAAACATTGTTTTTAACAACATTAAAGTACATTGAAACGACTCTTGTCACTAGTCCTTGCTGTGTATTTGTGTTTTGTGCGTTTTTCTGTATGTGTGCTGTTTCTTTTTGTTTCGACCTTTGTAGTCGCGTAACTTACCTAAGGTAAAGTGGCCTCCAAACCTTCTTAACTCTTGAGTTATTTTAGGAGGTCAATACGCCTCTCCATTGTAATTTAATTGTTATCAATCAATAAAATTTAAATGGGTAAATAAAGTTCTTGTTGTTGTTTGAAAAAATAGGTAATCCCCAAGTAAAAGGGCATGTTAACTTCACCTGTAAAGCTTCAACAAAGTCCAGTCCGGCTACCTCCAACATCAGATAAGCGATTCCCTGCCAGTTGTTATCAATCACCACACGAAAGGCTGTTCTGATATCTGGCTTGGGCTCCTTCAAGTCGACAACATTCTTCCATACCCACCGATTTTCCTTCTTCCTGCAGACGGAGATCATGAACATTACTAAGCAAAGTTCACCTATAAGTGTGCCTACCTAATTGTTGAGAAACATTACACGGTGAAAACACTTGGGACTGGACGTTCAAACAGCTCATATATTTACGAATAGTAAGAAAAACACCATCAAAGTTTCTCTATCAGATAATCAGCTAGCTATTTAGCAAACCTTCTACAACTTTAACCAAAGGAAAACGATCGAGGCCTAAGAGTACAAGCAAGAATCCTCTCCAGGATGAAGCCAACCGTACAACAGAAACATAGTAACTGGTTTTAAACTAGGAATACCCAACGGTGGTTCGCATGGTGTGAACTTCTGATGGGTGGAGATGTTAGAATATTACCTTAAAATATCTTTAAAAATAATTCAGGGAACGTGAAATAACAATCACACTTTGCCCTCAGACTTAGACTAGAAATCAAACTTTCAAAGTGACCTTTAAAGGAACTCAATCATTTTGAGTTATTTTGGCCTCGTATAAAATTACGTTGAAATTTAAGGAAACCTGAAAGTAGAAGTTTACTAAGATTGAAAAACACCAAAGAGATATTAATAAACCATAAAGCAACAAGGATGGTCATGGACGGAGAAGATTAACACGGATTACAAACGACGAATAACCTTTACATAGTTCCTATAATGTGGATGATTATTAACGACTCACTGTTTTTCATATGTTTTCCAGTCCTCTGGTGTAAGGGGTTTTATAACAGGACAAGATGGTGGCGCATTACTCTGCATAAACATCATTGCACAGCTAACGTAGGGAAAACACAACAGCTTTACAACAAAAGTAATAACAAGAGGGCAATTTTTAGTGGGATTTTTTTGAGAATTGATAACAATGATGTGTTTGGTTTTGGTGCATTAATCTGAATCAAAATGGCTTTCAATGGACCACACAGAGGCAAAACGTGTAGAGAGAAGAAATTTAAGCCACGTTTCAAGGATGCTATATCTGTTTTGGAGTGTTTTTGAAATAGTTTTTCCTGTAACATCACTTTCGCCAATGCAAAACGCAGTATACACTACTGTATACAGAGCAAAAACCTCTTCTTTAGAGCAACATTGAATTTTTTTGCCCACACGAGGCAATATGCCCAACGTAGTATTTAAGGTATCCAACATTAGTTTTTGTTCTAAAACAGAGATAGTAAGAACAGAGCTTTGATGACCAAGCTTTAATCATTCGTGCTTAGATTACTAAAATAGCCATCACATTACCCATCATGATGCTCACGAAGAGCTAATGACAGCGGAGTGTTCCCATCATTGTCTTTGATTTCAAGTGATGCCCCTTTCTGTGGAAAAAATGTCATATAAGTTGAAGCTTTCTCCGTGAATACATTGATATCAATTAATACTACCACAGAGAAATATTTAGCTTTTGAATCTGTAATTCGTTAGTTATAAAGAGTTAGAAATCCGCCACTCTCAACACCCTCCCTTCCCTAAAGATACATGATGATAAGTCCTACAGAATTATTGTGCTCAGATTTCAGCAGATAACTCGCCTAGTTGATGGATGAGAACAAAACTATCATCTAAGGTTATTAGACATTTTTCTCTACCTGAAGAAGATTCAGAGAACAAATCGTGGCACCCCTGAGTGCTGCCCTGTGGAGCGACGTCTGTCCAAAGTTGTCGTGATGGTTGACCTGTGTCTTGACATCTTTACCCTGCTCCGTCACTGCCTCACACAGCAGGCTGACAACAGATATCGGATCAGACATGCTGTAATCGGTGTGCCTGTGGGAAAATGTAGAGTAAATACACCTTATTGTATCTCAGGCATTAAGTGTTTCTATGAACATTTGCAGGCTCGACACTTCAAGGGATAAATCAAACACCGAGATGAGAGATGAAATAGGACGCGAAGCGCAGTACTTTTGATACACTTCGAGGTGTTTGGTATTGTCGCCAAACGCTGCCTTTAAGTGTTTGATACATCTCCTCAATCTCAGTCAACAGATATCAGATCAGACATAGTGTAATCGGTGTGCCTGTGGAAAAATGGCCGGCACGTAGTTCCGGTGTTGTGGTCTGACCTCGTCTTACGGGTTGGTGCTTTGCACAGGGATAACCTCATTGCACCTTTCCCCCTTTAACAGAAATGTCAAAGAAAATTATCATGAAATATGCAGAAGATATGTACTCTAAACTTGCATGATGCCTTGCATGTATGTACAACAGGGGATTATTAACCAGTCAGCTCACCTATTGTTCATTTTCACAAATGCGTAGTGAAGAGGGATCCTGTTGTGCAAATCCAGTGCAACGGTGTTTGCTCCAAATTTGATCAACAAATCCTCCACCTCGGTGATTGTCTCAAAGCCTCCTGTTGTACAATTTATGGAGTAATGAAGAGGAGTCCGTCGCTTCTTATCTGCACTGTTCACATCAGCACCACCGTCAAGTAATGCTGTGCAGAGCTTCAGAGGGGTAGAGTTAGTGTCTGACACAAAAAATAACAAAGAAGAAACAATGTTTATATGATACTGCGGACGAGGTACTAAACCTTCTCTCTAAGAGAGTTATAATGTTGCCTGCAAAGCATCTGCATCATGACCAAAATGATTACATTGCTTTCAAAAAATTTCGGAAGTTTTACAACGGACGTAAAAGTTGGGAACACTTTTTGACTCACTTCGGACAATTTGCTGAGACACAGGTCAAGCACTTTTTACGGCCATAAGAAAAGAATTAGACTGGCACAACATCAAGGGATGATAGTTTTACTACAGCCTCAAGGTTTTACGAATACACCGACGAGAAAATAAGACAAATAGCCAAGTAGTGTCTTAACTTAATTTCGCTCTATGAAGCCCAGTAAAAGAAAACTATGAGCACTAGAGCTACTTAGAAGTTTTATACTGTACGGTAAACTTATCGGACGCCTAAAACTTTGCAATAAATTTAGACTCCCGAAATTTGAACAATCAAACATTGCCGAACTGAGGACGGTACGTTTGACCTGAAAAATGCAATCCAGTTTCTGATTTTGCTGAGAGTTTAAATTGAAAGTTTGACCTCCTTTGGCCAATATGACCAATTGTAAGATAAGAAGCAAAGTGTGCCATACCCATCTTGTTGGTGACTGCCCATGATAGGGCGGTGCGTCCAACATTGTCAGCGATATTAGGATCTGCTTTAGCATGTAACAAATCTTGCAGGGTAGTGAGGCATACATTGGCGGGCCTTCAAAACAAAACAAAAATGTAATCACAGCTTTACATGCATCGTGCCTATGCATGGAACAATACCACAATTACGACAAAATTGAAATTGGGGGTGCGTTCCTTTGAGATGATCTGGATCTGGATCTAGATCAGTGATCAGTAATCAAGATCACTCAGGTCATAACACGTCGAAGGAACTGACGAATCCACCCTGATTACAAATTCATCAGTTCCTTTGATGTAGCGTGGTTTGAGTGATCTTGATCATTGAACTAGATTACCCCAACACTAAAGGGTAACAAATGTCTGTGCAAAGGGTCTTTTGTTTGATTTTCCCCCAATCACATTTCATCAGCTTTCCACTTGATGCAAAACGATCTGTGAATATCATCAATCTCGTGCTCAGAACAGAATTACCAAATACATTACCGATAGACAGAAAACTGCCTGTGCAATAAGAACCCGTCCACACTACGCTGGAGAAATTCGAAAATGCAACAATCGTCGTTCATTATCGTCACGTCATAGTTCTTGAAAACCTCCGTCTTGAAAAGTGTTTTCCATCCACACTAAAACGGTTTGAAGAGAAATTTCGAAAAGCTCTGTTTTCATGACAGATTTGTGTGCACGATAGGCCTAACCGTGCAAATAAAGCTGCGTTCTCAAATTTCTTCGGTGTGGTGTGGACAGCGTATCGTGAACCTGACCAGTACAAACTTATCATCAGCACATCCATTAAATATTTTCTCACACCTTGCAGCTAGAATCAGGGGCGTAGCCAGTCCATCTTCCTTTTCATTTAAGGACCGGATATTTACATCTGCACCATTATCGATCTAAAGACCAAAACATCATTTATTATTACTTCAACGCACAGTTGCCCATTTGAAGGCTGATCAACAGTAATGCGATGCATAAAAGTTATAACCAAGACTTTTATTTTTGTCTTTTCAAAAGGTTTTTCAATGCTATTCACTACCTCCAGGGGCTTTTATCACAAAATATAGCTCTCGCACGCCTTGCGTGCCTATGTTTTTTTTTTTTTATAAAACTTAGTCATCGTTTATTGTCTTTTGTTTGTAGCAATAGAAGTTGCCAAACCAAAAACAAATTACGCTGCCAGTTGTCACCTTTTTTTCGTTCAGTTTACTTCATCAATAGACTAACACATAGGTCATGAGATCCAAAGAAGATAAACCTGTACCAATAGTTTAGCAGCCTTGGCATTTCTCCACTTGATTGCTAAATGAAGTGGTGTGCGGCCATGGCAGTCAAAGCAGTTGATGACAGACTGGTCATTTTTCACATATCCCAGCATCAGCTCCAAAAATGGGAAAAAATTCCAGCTTTCATAAACAAGGAAGTGAAGGCAAGAGAACAGTCCTGACAAAAAATGGAACCATAATTTAGTCTAATCCTCTGACTACTGTGATTCCCTTGGTGACTTAGTGGTACTCCTACACCCACACCCACCCCCACTTTGCATCGTTAATTTCGTTGCATTTTGAGAAAACAATATTTCTTTTTAATTCACAATGCTTGATTAGTACAAGAATATGAAACTTTTTACAATTTCTGGTGCACCTTGCCAATGCTGAGCTGGAATTCCAGTGTTGCGGGGCAATACACTGCAGTATCTTAAATACCTTAGCCTCATTTAACACGTTTAATTTTGCGTTTTGTCAGTCTTTCAAAGCATTTATTGACTAATACATTTACATGTTTCCCGGCAATTTTGCTGCGTTCTTGGTCAAAAAGGTGCGAAAATAATGATTGAGCAGATATTAATGACATTGCAAAGTGTGGGCAAATTGCAAGAATTTACTTTGTTGCGAGTTTTTTATTTTTTTATTTTAAAGAAACAGCAAAAGAATGAGAACAAAAACAGCCATAGTTTTTACATTTGGCAACACATATTAGCAATCTTTTTATAGTTGCAGTGAACTTATATAGTAGATTTCAACAAACCCAGACCATCTAGTACATATAGTTCGGTTTTCACCAAAGAAAAGAGCTGTTCCGGTTTTCACTTTTCGAAGTGATGCTTATGGTGCTCCTTAAGGTGGCTCAAAACAGTTTCCAGCACATTCCAAGACTTAGATTTTGATGTGTCATTATAACAACTCTTTATCAATTGATGCTACAATCATGGTATCAAAAAACTGCCCAATCACCGATGTACAAGTTGGTATTATTTTCGTGACACAATAGGTTACCATAGCAACACTGTGACCTGCTAAAAACACCCTTAATTTCACCTTTAAGCGCGTATATTTCAAAAACGGCGCGGTGAAATTTTTTCTTATTGTAGAATTTTGATAAGCAGGATAAAATGCAACCTTTGGCAAAGTTCAAAAAAATTCTGTACATGGGGTTCAGAGCCACCTTAAATTTTCGAAAATTTAAGGTGGCTCTGAACCCCATGTAGAGAATTTTTTAAAACTTTGCCAAAGGTTGCATTTTATCCTGCTTATCAAAATTCCACAATAAGAAAAAAATTCACCGCGCCGTTTTTGAAATATACGCGCTTAAAGGTGAAATTAAGGGTGTTTTTAGCAGGTCATATAGTGTTGCTATAGTAACCTATTGTGTCACGAAAATAATACCAACGTGTTCTCCAGTGATTGGGCAGTTTTTTGATACCATGATTGTAGCATCAATTGATAAAGAGTGGAAATTATGACCCATCAAAATCTACGTCTTGGAAAGTGCTGGAAACTGTTTTGAGCCACCTTAAAACAAGGCATTTGGGAGTTTAAGGAAAGTGACACCACCGGCGAACCAGAGGACAACACCATGTTTTCCCTTCGAATTTAGCGACTGTCTAGAACTGTTCAGTGTACCTATTAGGCTCAGAACCTGCTCAAGCTTAAAGAGTAATTTCAGCTGAGCATTCAGTTCAAATTAAAAACAAGAAAAATTGGCCGTTCTCCAAAATATGCAGAACGTTCTGGTCATTTCACCTTGTTGTTTAGCAGAGGACGTTCAAAAAATGTACAATGATCTACAACGCACTTGCATGGCCATTGTTTTGTTTATTAAAGCTTTTGCTTGGTGACGTCCTCGTCAATGTCGCCGTGACGATTTGCTTAAGCTTCCTAATTCTTTTACTAACCTGTGACACCATAATCATTTTCTGCATCACTTGTTTCTGTTAAGAGAGAAAATAAAAAAAAAATTCAAATGCCACACTCCACACAAGAAAGAAAACTCTGTGGCAGTGGATGATATTTGAGCAACATCTGCAAGTCTCAAAAATGGATAGAGATTGCACAGTGAAAAATATGAGCGAGTCATACAACTCCTTGCAGACATGCAAACAGTTTTACAAGACCTACAACGGACGGAATCAAACTATATTTGAAAGATCAACCAACATAAAGCTTAGAACTACAAGTATGTACATATGACTGCAAATTAGTTCATTAAAGGTAGTTTACAACTCAATGGTAGTTACATTATACAAATGCTACAGTTTGTATCCACGACAAAAGTACTAGGGTGATAAGATTACGTCACCTATTACTATAACTTCACTTTGGTACATGTTTGCACTCTGTGGAACACTTTTAGCTAGAAGTAAATGATTTGTTGGAAGAAAAGAAATTTACTTGAATTTGTGCTTAACAACAACTACTTCGTCGCTGATGGAACATTCTACAAACAAATATTCGGCTGCCCAATGGATTCGCCTGTGAGCGCAATCTTAGCAAACTTATAATGAAATACGTCGAAGAGAGAGCTTTAAATACCGCACCCCACCCTCCTAAGTGGTGGTATAGATATGTTGACGATAGCCATGTCTGTGTACAGAGTTCCACTCCCATCTTAAGTCTATCAACCAACACATCTTATTTACAGTAGAAGAAGAAAAAGACGGATCTATCGCATTTCTGGACACCAAGACAATCCTGATGGAAAGGAAAGTCACGCACACTGAAAAATACTTCTAATTCAACTCTCACCACCCGTCACAACACAAACGCTCAGCAGCTAGAACCCTTCTCCACAGTGCAAAGAACATCCCTTCTACCGACGCAGACAGATTATCCGAAAACAACGCGTGGTCGACGTAGTAAAGATCAATGGTTGCAGTACTGACCAATTTATGAGAAGCTGTCAAGGAACCACTGCACCTACAAACCAGTCTCAAGCCCCCAAAGGTTTTGTTACTTTACATTACATTCAAGGAACTTTAGAAAGAATCGCAAGAACTCTAAATCAATTTAATATCAATGTTGCTCATAAACCCATAATGAACGTTGCCTCCATTTAAAAAAACTGAAGACAAACTTAGTGAAAACCTGTCAACAGGACAACAGGAGTGAGCTATAAAATTAATTGCAAAGACTGTGACAAAATTTACATCGGTCAAACATCGAGAGTCCTAAGATCAAAGACTAGAAAACACAAAAGAGCGATTTTCACGGGAGATAAGAACCCTTTATTAGCCCAGCATTCCATACAAAACAATCACGAATTTGACCTTGACGACGTCAAGACTATTGACTGCTGTTCCCAATGGTCAAAAAGATTTTTTTTAGAAGAGTGGCACTTAATTCGCGATCCGAATGCCAGTGACGAACACATTTACAAACCTGGCACTTACAAGGCCATAGGCAATCCGAAGTGACGTTTTCCCGCGCCTCTTTCAAAGCACTCACTTACATTTGTACGCTTTTTATGCTGAAGCAGGTTATAGTATTTTTAACCGAAACGTTTACACAAAAACGTTTTTAGTCAGTGCCAACAATTTCTCTAATTATCATGAACAAAAGAATATTGTTTAATTAATTATTACCATCCCTTTTATGTATAAAAATGTTGTTGTAACATCACAGGTTGTTTTGTATACCATTTGAAATTTCCTTTTCGGCATCTTTTGCCATATCACTGTCATCATCATCATCATTGTCGTCGTCGTCGTCGTCGCCGTCGCCGTCGTCTTTATCATCATCATCATCATCATCATCATCATCATCATCATCATCATCATCATCATTATCATCACTACTGCCATTCCACATATCACGTTTCTGTGTCTCCTTATCTTTCTCCTTCTTTAAGCCAAAAGTTTCCGGACTTCTCAACAACACCTAACGAAATGAACACACATTCGGCTTACGCTTTCATAAGCAATGACTTAACATCCGTTAATGGCCGTTACAGAGTTGGCATTGCTTATACATGAACAAAAGTACCCTTAAGTTAATAAATCTACAGTTCTTGAAATTTGTATTTGTATTAATAACCTTTCTGCCAATACTAACTTCAACAAAAACTAGAGGACCTTCTTATCCCAGTAACAACATCTTTCGTCAACTGAAGCCTGTAGCCAGTTTGCAGTAACGTTTCCAGGGTTCGCTTAGTAGCTGTGGAAGTTTCACATCTCGTGTGTAGCATTTTTAAACTTCGGAAACGGAATGCTGATCGCTGGGAAGTTTCTGATTGCTTCTTCAACATTAGGTTACAACAATACACACTATATTGATCTATGTAGTGCTGGACATGTCATCAGATAGAGTGGAGTTTATTGTCTCAAGCGTCAAATCTTTCTTGAAGGAATTGAAAATGGCTCAGGTTATAGAGCCAAATGAAGGAAATGGATGCCGTACTTTACATAAAAACAACGTACAACTTTGTTTCACTCCTTTCTAGGACATTCTTGAAGTTAGTGAACCTCAAAAAATCTACCCCAAACGTAAATAGCACGAGTTACTATAAGTTTAACCAACAACTGACAGAGAGAATCGTCCATATTCATGATTTCATACTACATACATACATACATACATACATTTGGGCTTTTGTTGATTTTCCCAACTCTTGCTTTTACACTGCAACCAAACTTGTCAATCAGAGTCTGTGATAAAAACAAAACACAATATCATACGCCTAACCTTCGCAATGTAATCTTGAGTGTTGTAAGCCAATCATATTTTATTACCTATCAAAGAACTATTAGGAACCACAGGCATGCAGAGTTTAAATGGGAAATTGTGGTTTACCTTGACAAACTCCTTGGCAAATTCAGTAATTTCCTAAAATCCAAGAAACAGCATTTATTTAAACATGAACCTTTACCCTATTTTTAACTTCTAAATGCATTTGCGTGCTGCAAACACTACAATGATGACCTGCTTTTGTCTTTTTTCCTCAAGCTCTCAGTTATTAGCAGATGAAATACTTGATTTAAAGGGGCTCAGTCACGGTATTTTGAGTTATTTTGACCATCGACAAAATTACCATTAAATTGAAGGGAACCTCAAATAATACTTTACAAAAATAGAAAAACACTAAAGAGATAATAAAAATAAACTATAAAGGAACATGGATGGTTAAGGATGGAGAAGACTGACGCGGATTTCAAACAATGAAATTGAAAAATTTAGGCTAAACATTCAAACTTTTCCGCGACTGAGCGACCTTTAACCTTACTGGAAACGTGAACAAAGGAACATGTAATTCACAACTGGTGGAACATGGTACACAGCAAGTTGCAAAAAACACAATAAGAGAATTGTCAGCACATAGTTACGTTAAAGTAACAGAGGTCTCCGACATAATTAAATGCAAGAAAACATCCATCATATGATAATAGACACCTTACTTTGCTTACACGTTCCCTCGTCATAGTGGCACTAGCATAAATTACATAAGCTGACCCTGCAAATGAAATAACCTCACCTTGTTTGGAGGCGATGAAGCAATAGTCTCACAGGCTTGAAGAAGAGGCGTAAAGCCATTGTTGTCAACCAAATTGGCCATGTCCTCGAGATTTTCTGGGCTGGTCTATAACATATACCAAAGCAAATTAAAAGCCAAGAAATTGTTTTCCTTACATGACAGAAATATCCAAAGAAACCAATTTCCAGATTTGTTTCAGTCTCCGAATTCTGGCCAACAATTTCCAAAGTAATAATTATGATCATTATAGAACCAAAAGGTGCTGTTTTATTACATATTATTCGCTTCGTCATTTATACCTTCTTTAGAACAATCTTCATGTACTTTCTCAGGTCGTGCTCAGTACACCCAGTAGCTAACATATGAAGGAGGTTTCTTCCACTCCTCGCGAGACCTATGCTGGGATCTGCATCGTGATCAAGAAGCATAGAAAATTGGTCCATATTTCCCTGTGAACAGAACAAACTAATATTCAATTGAGGTTGCTTCATGACAAAGTAACTACAATGATTCTTGGAAGCATAAAAAGATTGTTTGACATAACAAGAACCGCTCAAGCACTAGATCTACAATGTACAGCCCTGTAGTAACAATTACAGTAATATGATCCTTGAGGTAAGGAAATCCCTGCTAGGACTTAGAGACATGACTTCTAGACCAAATGAACGCGCATATTTCTATCCGAGATATTCTGCTATCATAGATATTCTGCTATCATATCTTTATCTACCTCTGAAAAAGCAAGCATAAGAGGCGTGAGGCCATCTGATCTAACGCAATTTATTTCTGCTCCTCCAGCAATCAATTTCTCCATCATTTCATTGCTTGCTCTCATGACCAAAGACTTCAAGTGCTTCTGTTGCTGTTCACGCTGCTCAGTTTGGTTCCCAGACAACACCTGGATTAGATTGTAAATTAAAGCTTGATTGATATAACCCTTGATCTTGACTGGTTCCATCTACATGTTCCTGGTTTAATAATTTTATTCAACTACTACAAAGTAACTACTGGTAGTCTACACAAACCACAAACTTATGTCAATCGTCCTGCCCTTGTCTCTGAAAAGGTTTCAAGTCTCAGAATATTACTGTAGTTATCATTATCCTCCTGTGTAGTTCTGCGCCCTTACTACAGGGCCAAAGGCTAACACTAAAGATAAATCACTATCTAGTGGGTGCAGGTTGGCAAAGCAACCTGCATTATCCTCTATTTTTAACTGGGCCAGGGGGGTTAATCCACGACATTCCTAGGATTTAATTTCTGGTAATCAACACAAAATCACAAATTGTGTAATATCACCTTCCTGCAACAACAAATTTGTAAATCTTATACACACATTAACACATGCTGTACCTACACAAGTGGTAGCAGCATCACTAGCATGATCTAGCATGATCTAGCCAGATGACAGCCCAAACCCAAACCCTGCTGTGCCTAGAAACAAGTTGGATTTGTACATACTGAACTGCAGATTCTATACAAAGAAATCACTTACAACTTTAGCATCTGGGTAAAGATTAGACAGGTCCAGATCATCGGCCTTTCCTGCTTGCAAATGCAACACTTGAGAGCCATCCTTATCTTTCCCCACCGAACCCTTGGCTCCACATTCCAAAAGTGTTCCAATCAGAGGAAAGTTGTTCTTAAAATAATGATGTGTGAACACTGTTAGGATTAGGGTAAAGTGAAGGTGCAAATGGTGTACACATTATTCATTTTTAATATTCAATATAGTGAAGTGAACCAATCTTCACTATTATTGTTGGCATGTAAATAAATCCCACTTAATTGACCACAAGAGGCATAGTGGAAAGAGTAGGTATCTAAGGGACTGGTCAAAAAGTACAGGGGAGGGGTGGGCCGGAGCATTTCGAAATGTGGTGGTTAGAAAACACATGACCCACCCCTTCCATTTGGCACAAAACTGAGTGCCCACCCCTAAATAGAGGCTGAAAATCACTTGACCCACCTACTTGTGCAAAAAGAGTTTACCTTTGTTGTAGATTGTGTTAAATGTGTGCCAATTCCCATAAAAAAAAAAAACAGGATGACCCACCCCTGTGGGTAGCTGAAAATTGCATGACCCACCCCTTACCAAGGGTTCAAAAACTGATGACCCACCCCCTCTCTGCTCCGGCACCACCCCCCCCCCCCAATACTTTTTGACCAGTCCCTAAAGGTATGGAAGTCTGAAAGTACAAGGACATTTATGCGTTATGTAAGAACCATCTTCAAGTGTCCTTTTTAAGACGAATTTACAGAAAGTAACATTTTAACTGACCTCTAATATCTTAATAGGCCATTTTACAGTTGTGTGCTTAGTTACCCTGGCCATGAATGCAAGTGAGGCTGGAGTGACCTTGCTTTGATACAGACCTCCTGCTTTTCTCATGTAAATGACAACTAGTTAGCATAAGAAAAAACTTGATTTGCACAATAAAAGCAGCGAGGTCTGTATCAAAACAAGGGTCACCTCCCAACCTCACTGCCATTCAAAGGCCAGGTCACTAAACCTACAAAACTGTAAAATGGTCTATTAAAAGCAATGACTTAGACTTTGTCCCATATATAATACAACAGGCATTATCACTGAAAAGGTTCACCATTACTGCTTTATTTCTACTGAGCAACCTTGACAATTGAGATGGCATAAATGAAAACTCACCTGTAAAATGGCGACCAATAATAGGTGTATGACCCCTCTTTGTTTAATGGCATCCACATTCCTGCCCCAGCTGATATGAAGAACCTAGCCAGTTGACAATGACATCTCAGCCAGTGGCATCATCAGTATTGGAGGTTGGAGTATAAGACAAGCTCTCATTCTATGAAAAATGGAAGCAAGCAAATTGTTTGCAAAAGGGATCTTAAATTTTTCTCTTTGCACCTTGGGTGGCTTGTAGGAAGTACTCTGCTACATTACCACATGCTGGTATTGAACTCTATACTCCTTTTGTGAAAAGTGCATCATTTCAACAGCATTACCAAACCAATGATTCTAAATTTATGTATTTTGGCTAAGTCGTTTTATTTACTTTTACCCATTTCCGTTGATGATGTTTCTTTTGTTAATGGTAATGTGTGCTTGCATGTAGGTATCTAATCAAAATGTCTTTCAACATCAAAAACAAGACCAAAAAAGATGGTTCTCCACAAAAATCTGACACATGTGCACAAAAGGACTTACCCATGATTGTCTTTCAAAAATAGAGTTAGCAGCCAGATAATGAAGCTGCAAGCAACAAACATATGAAATAAATCACCAAACTACTGAAAATGTGTTAACATGATGGTCACATGGAATCCCCCTGCACCATAAACCTTTACATGACCCGGAAATTTGCCATACTTAACCTCAATCCCAATGCAGCTATACTCTATAGCTTGAGTAATGTACCTTTAAAAACCCAATAAGTTCAACCTTTTCATATCCAGGAGTATACCAAGTATCAATTAAAAAGGAGAAACTGCATAACTGGTAAATTATACAGGTGTTCTCCAGCAATAGACTAAGAAGACTAAACATTTGGAAGGCAACATAATATGTTCAAATAAAATGGCAGAGTAATTTTAGACAACATCAGTGAGAGAAACTGGTATGCTTTGCATACCCTTAAGTTTGCCAGTCAAAGACAATTAACGTATAATTTCCCACAACTGAAACTAAAAACGACCTGGTTGTTCTACTCCTTTGACTGTTCTTGCAAACTTAACACCTCTGCAGTTTTAATTACTAATGAGTTCACATTATTCGCATGTCAGTGCAATATATTGACAACTACTTTGTAAGAAAGTGCATGTTATCAATATGCCATGCATTTCTTGACACACGGTTAAAGCCGAAACTAAATTACTCAAA
Organism: Platygyra sinensis; assembly: GCA_019787425.1. Classification (NCBI taxonomy): domain Eukaryota; kingdom Metazoa; phylum Cnidaria; class Anthozoa; order Scleractinia; family Merulinidae; genus Platygyra; species Platygyra sinensis. Next base: position 19,238 of record JAHPZR010023689.1, read on the forward strand.
CTCTATCAAGCATTCATCTCAACAGTTTTAAGTATCTCATTTTGGAAAAGTACTTAGCACTTTTGCAACAAACCTGTAACCTACCGGTGTCCATTGCTCAATATCAGCTTTGTTGACATCTGCCCCTTTCTTCTCCACAAGAAAGGTTATCTTCTGCAGCAACGCCTCATTAAGAGTTGAACAGCGGAGTTTTTGACAGAGCAGAGTGCGTCCACAGTCATCAGGAAGTTTGACATCAACATTTTCCAGTGCTTAATAGATAATCAGCGCAAGGAATCTGGTCTTTCATGAGAGCTATGGCCAGTGGAGTGACCTGAAAAATCAGTGATCAAAACTGATGGGTATACATAACATGAATAAGACTTTATATATCCTATGCACAGAAAATTGCAGTAATCAAAGGTGTGAAAAGTGTTATGCTTTCATTTTCCTAATAAAAAATATTTGAAAATGCGGCATTGTACTATCTATCATAGTTGCCATTAATAAAATAGTTAATAAGTAGCGATGTACATGTATCCAGTGCATTTTCTGCAAAATAGCTTCCCATTACTTTCAGCAGCCACTCAGTTCTTACATTAGCTCTGCAAAACTAGATTCATATCCACTGTACTTGCCTTCCATTGGTTAGCAGCATTTGGATCTGCTCCAGCTTTTACAAGCATTTTCAAGCAATGCAACCAGCCATATGCTGCAGCATAGTGAACTGGAGTGTTACCAGATGTGTCTGCAGCACATGGATCAACACCAATCCTGAGAAGGTATGCTGCGACTGGTGAGTGGCCATTCTTTACTGCATAAATCAGGGCTGTCTTGTTCCATTTACCTATGATGGATAAATAATACAACTTGCAGTTATTAAAAGTGCACCTAAACCCAAAATATTTTTTTTTTGCTTAAATAAATCTTTGCACTGTTCAAAATGCACTTAGCCGTTTTAAACTTAATCTTGACTTCCTTATAGGCCATAAAACTTACGAAATCTAGCCATCATCTGTTCCACGACTGAGCCAAGGGGCATGGGTCTAGTCCTGGTTTTACGTCACAAACCGATTTGTATCGCTGCGGCAATAGTTTGTAAACATGCATGCAAAGAAGGAGCAAGTTAATATGGCAATAAAATATGGAGATACCCATTCTGGATCAGAACTGACTGTCTCAAAGGTTCACTGGTATATACTTCTAAAATGCACTTTAGTCTAGTATGTTTATACCAATATATCCTTGAGCCACTTAATGACAGACCATCCATATCCTTGGCCTTTCCAAAGTCATAGCAAATTTGTAGCCTCACACTACATTTAGGAAGTGCATAGTTTGATGAAAAATCAATATAACTAATATTATCACATCCACATACAGCCACATTTTCTTAATATTAAACACCATGTGCTTGTTATGACCAACCTTTCTTGACAGGTGAGGCCTTAAGTTCAACAAGTGCTTTAACAACATCCAGATGTCCTTTAGCAGCTGCCATCATCAAGGCTGAAACATTTCCTCTGAAGGAGCCAGTCTGAAGATTTACATTAGCACCAGCTGCAACTAGCAACTTAATGGTGCTCTGTTTAAACAAAAGGAAAACAATTGTTGACATAGGGCCGATCCACACTAGCAGAAAATTTGTTTATTTAGACAAAATTTTTGTCATCATCAATGTGCTACAAGTGCGGATGGTTTATCGTGACTTGACAAATTTTGGCCGAAGCAGACAAAACTTCAAACGCACCGCCGACAAAATTTGTCCCAAGTAAGAACTGGGCAAAATCGTTTAAGTAAACAAAATTTTGTTTATCTTGTCATTAATATGTCATAAAGCTTTTAACCATGTAAATTTAGCGTCTTAGTTGTTTCTTGTGTTGCGAACTGAACTAGATTGTACAATTTTCACAGTGGACAAAATGAATCCTAATGGTTCATGGAATTTAAACCCAATGGCAAGCTACCCTTTACATTGTATATAAAGAATCGAATTCTGTAACACGCTGGAAAGTCCCCCTTACGATAACCAGTTTGCCTATCCACATGTTGCAGGGAGACGCTTTGAGGGACCTTTGAGAATGGAGCAATTTTTCAAACACGCCAGTTGCCCTCCAACAACACAATTTGAAGGCTTTATAACCATGCCAATGCGGATGCAATGGACAAGACAAAAATTGTCACAACAAAATTTGTCCTTGGATTTTGCCACGGACAATTGCAATTTTGTCTGCTAGTGCGGATCAGCCCATACTCTGAAATTCAAATCCACAAAAAGTTATATGTGGATCAACAAAACTAAAAATGATCATTGAAATGTCCCTGTACATTAGACTATACTTCGAATGAATAATAAAAAAAGTTCTATTAACAAATCCAACAGCAATAAATAAATTCTTGACTACACAACATAATTACGAAAAAAGTCAATCGAGTCAATTAAAACAACAGTTTCATTAATGAGCCATTCTGGAACAACATTTACAACAGTTCATAAACTTGGATATTTTTGTGACAGTTTGGCCTAAAAAAGAAGCTAAGATGTCCAGAATGAAAGCTACTAGATCCTACATGAAATTTCTACATTTGAATAAAGAACCTTTATTATATATTCATTCAATTAAAATAAAAATTTCAATTACAAATTAAATCAGGTTACAAATATAAAATTATTTCATAAATTAAGTAGGTCAACAGCTGTACAATTTACTTTAAAATTATCTACCACTTCACTTCTAAAAAAGGGCTGGCATGACCCTCTGATGCTAACACATCACAGTGGAATATTGACTAGGATGCTCCAATTAGTAGGCTTAGACATTCATAAATGGGGAGCAGGGATGACGAAGTGGTGAGAGCACTCGCCTCCCACCACTGTGGCTAGGGGTTCAATTCCCGGACCCTGCATCACATGTGGGTTGAGTTTGGTTTCTGTTCCCGTCCCTGCTCATGAACTTACACGGTAATGTAAAATTTTTCCACAGCATTTAGTAGATAAACTGTTCATGAATTATTTACTTTTTTATAAAAAATGTGTACATAATTAATATATTATGAATTAAGAAAATAATTATTTTTATAAACCTTATGCAAAAAATGACTTACATTTTAATATTCTTATGTCTGCATTCAAATTAGCCTCAGTAACCTTTGTCTCTTTTGATGAGATGATAAAATCTCATTGTTACCCAAGGGACCAGTCATTAAGTGGTTTGAACAAAACAGAAGCAAATTTTGGAAAACACACTGGGATTCCACTGACACTGTATGCTCTGATCATGTCC
>JAHPZR010023689.1:27500-29534 GCA_019787425.1 Platygyra sinensis
ATTAATTATATAAATTGATCACCCCCATATACGTCTCCACCCCATGCTGTGCATGATAAATGCCTCCCAATTACATCTGTGCCCTATCTTAGGATACCTACGTGTAGCTAAGTGGCATTGCTGGTAAAATGCCTACCACCTACACATACAGTACAATGGGCAACTACTACACCTACACAACCGGGCAGTACCAAAAAATTATGGCCTACCCAATGACCTTAATGATAAGCTACATGTAAATCGTGGCCACCCAAGACAGGTTTATGTCCTAACACCCTTGGCTCAGCCCGCCGTCCTGTCCCCCGTTCCCCCCCGTCCTAGACCTGTGGCCGCTCCTTCCCCCCTCTGTGCCTCTTCCATGCTTGTCCACCGCCCCCCCTCCCTGCCCCCCGCGCTTTTCCCTCGTGTCTGTCCATGATCTCGATCGCTTGTCTGCTGTCTGTATTTTCTGGCACTCTTGGCGGTCAACCGACAGCTCGCCCCCTCTCCCCGGCTTCGAAATTCACACACAGACCCAGCTCGCACACCCTCCTTGTAGAGTGTACATCTCCCGGCCCGTCCTTTCCCTCCCCTTGTTTCCTTTTTATGTTGGAGTTCCGCGCCTTTCGCCTCTTCCCCGGCCCTGGTGGCGCTTTACCGTTGGATACTCCGCGTCCCCTCTCGGTGCGTGTCACACACTATTGCCCCTTTCCTACTCCCTGCCTCTCCCCCCTCCCTCTCCTATGCCCTTGTCTTATTCAGCCCCGGCCCCCCTGGCTTCTTTCTTCCCCCGGCGTCCCGCCCGGCTGTGTACCGTCGTGCGGTGCTCCGTTGTTATAACCAGCAGGCCCAGTGCCGACTGCAAGGGTCGGGCCCGTGTGCAGCAAGACAACACAGCAGTTGCTTTTTCCCTCCTTATGCCCCTCTGTGTTCTCTTTTAGCCCGTGTTTCGGCCCTGCCGCGTTGCTTTCTCGCATCCTGCACCCTCGTTCCCACGCGCTTTCCGCTCACGCGCGAATTTTGGCGTGCCGCGCCTCCACCGATCTGCCGCTCGATGTCTCTGTACTCCATGAGATCGCCCATACACCAGCAACATTTAAAAATCCCAAGGTCATTTCCTCCCTTTCAACCATCCCCTCCCTAATCGGTGTTGTTATAATGACCCCACCACCCCCACCCGTGCTTCGCCACCTGGAATCCCCGTCACACACTCGCTCCCGACGGCTAATTCTCTCTCTCGCCCTCTCGGCGGTCGCTCTCTCATGTCCTGGCCCAGGTCCTATGTCTCTCTCCCCGTGCCCCGAAACCGCCCGCCCGGCTCCTGCCGGCCGCTTGGCCGGGTGCGCCTCGCGCGCTCCAGTTGTTCACGGTCAGAGTATCTGATAGCCCCCCGCCCGTGGCGCGTGTGCGCCCCCCCAACTGGCGGCACCACCCCACACACGGCCCCGCCGCACCCCACCGCCTGCAGAGTGCGAGCTGGCTCGTGCACTCGCTGCCGCCTCTCCGCCTTACTCACCCGTCATCCCTTGTGATGTTTCTCCTTTCCTTTTCACGCGTTCCTCCCCCGGCGTGTTCCCGTGGTAACATACCCCCCATCCAGCACCTCCGATTATCCTCCTCCCCCTCTGTGTGTGCACGCTACCACCACCAGCATTGCCCCCTGGACACCGCACTGGCTCACGATCAACAATGTGTCTTCCAACGAAAAGGCCGGACTTTTGTTGGAAACCTGACGGTTGAGTGTGTGTGTATGTCTGTAGCTGCACAGGTGGCGCCCTGCCACTTTGATGACCAAGCTCTTGGTGAGATTCTTGGGCGAGATCTTGCCCGCAATCCAACCTCTCGGGCGTCCCCCCCCCAGAACGCAGTTGTGTGCGAAAGAAGCTCAACAGCTGCGCCACTCAGCGCAGAAATGGAGAGGCCATACGATAGAAACAGCTCCGGTCAGCTCGCCGATAACAGCAGCGGGTGTTGCAGACGTGGGGATCCCTTCGCGTAGAGAAGTACGTTCCTCAGGCTCCGACGCACGCACGGTTTGTGTCAACTCAAGAATCA
>JAHPZR010023692.1:0-22500 GCA_019787425.1 Platygyra sinensis
CGCATAAAAAAGTCAAGATTTTGGTAAAAAATACAACTTGGTGACAAGGTTGTTTAATAAGATAACGTTGTTTAGTATATACACACTCAGTGTCTTGGTGTTTTAAGCAATCTGATGGGGTGAATAAGTAAGCCAAACAAAAACAAAATGGCACGTCTTCCACGCATGAATGAGAGGTCAACTTAAATCGATTTTTAATGGTTTCCGTTCTGAAAGATGGTGGGAGATCATTTCCTGTGTATAATGCTAAAATATTCTGCCACTATTCCACCGAGATTGAAAGAACAAAATGGCTCAAGTTATTTTATATTTTGAATCTGATTGTCTCGGATACAACATAGTTTTAAAATGAGTTTCGCGAAGTTACCCTCAACACCACATCTAGTTTAAAAATGTTAGGCTCGTTACGAAACTCCACTTTTCTTTGAGAAACGCTCTAGACATGTACATGCAGGTAAATTTACACCTATAATAAATGATGTTCGTTTCCTTGAAAAGATCTTAATAGAAAAAGAAGGTACACAAGATAATTCAACCGACAAAATCCATCATCTGCTCGTTTTTCACTTAGGGACCTGGGAACCAACCTTCGGTTCCCTGGGCTTGTCCGTTAGGAGATTGGGAGGAACAAGCCCTCGGGAAACGAGGTCGGCTTGAGAATTTGAAAGGTTACAGAGCTATGGTACAGTGGAACCCGGTTAATACGGACATCAAGGGGACATGCTATAGTGTCCGTATTATCTGGGTGTCCGTATTAAGCGGGCTCTCAGAGAAAACGTTTGGAACACATGTTTTGTCGATATAAAGACTAAAGAAGACAGTTTTATGAGAAAACGTGTTTAATTTCTTAACTGCAACAGCCACAAGTTTATCCTAAAGAAACCTCACGATCATTTATCATAGTCCCAGAGTAAAATCTTTTAAGTTTTGTACAGAGTATTGTTTTTGAAACATGCATGACAGTGCATTCATTTGAAAAAGTCTGTGACTTTACTTCGTCACTGTTTTTAGCATAGTTCTGTAATAAAATTTTATTCACCCTTAAAAATCTGTCATTATTTGAACAGAGTACGATGTCTACGATTATCACATAATTATGTCAATGAAAATAGACAGTGTGCAGATAACCAGTGTCCGTAAGGCGGGGTTTGACAATATATGAGAGTTGTGACTCGGGACACAGAAAAGTGTCCGCTGTCCGTATTACCCGGTGTCCTTATAAAGCGGGTTAATTTTAGAGAAAATATATGAGCCTTTTGTCGAGACAAACGAAACTGTCCGTATAAAGCGGGTGCCCGTAAAGCGGGATTCCACTGCAGTCGTATCCAGCATGATATCATAAACACAAATAGTTGACAGTAGAGAGCGATTAAAAGCCATAGAAAGAAATTAAAACTGTTTTATAAGATTGGTCAAACACGTCAATCTTGTTTTCTCAGGGATCGTTTCCGCACATGCGTCAATGTCATGGGTGACGCCCTCGGCGCGGGAATTGTTGACCACCTATCACGTGACGACATCAAATTCGCGGATCAGCTGGACACAAACGAGGACACACCGCTGAAGCATAACGGCGGCGCACTTGAAGAAGAAGACGAAGAGGACGACCCCATGAAAATGACCAGCGTTTAAAATGAAATTGTAAAAACACCTTCGTGTTAACCCTTGCTCAAAAAAGCTTAAGCATTAGCCATTTCTTTGAATGTAATATAGCGTGATTGCAACTGTTGCTAAAGATGCTTTCCGCTATTGTAGCAGTATTGATACTCTTTTGTTGTTCAGATTTATTCCAAGAACAAACACAAACGAACACCGGTATGCATCAATTGAATATTTTTCTCTTAGACAATATAACTGACAGATTCTCTTGATAGGTTAGAAGCATAAAAATTCCTGTAATAAATGTTGTGTGGGCATGTGCATTTACACGATGCTCTAGTTTTCTTTAACTTATCCAAGTGAATGTTGTTTTATCTCTAGCCAAGTTTCTATGAACGGATACTACTTTCCTAGAAAGACCAGAAAATGAAGAAATAGATTACGTTACAATGTGGCTTACATACAGCGGTTTAGAGATTATTTCCCTTCGATGAGTCACGGGCGCGCGCGATTATAAACAAATGCCACCTTGATGTTCTATAGACTGCAAAACAGTCGGGTTTTTTTGCGAACGCGAGCGACGGACCATATTCGAACGAAAGGTTTGGAGCGAGTGTAAAAACGGCGAGGGAGAATGGGGGAGAGACGCTAAAAATGCAGCTGGACGCTCTCTTAGAAACTTTCGTACGGGGCCTTGGTATACAAACATTCTTTGAAGATTGAGTGAACCCTGCAGGTTGGTTTAAAAATATTCTTCAGACCCTCAGGATTGCGAGTGTTCAAAGATTTGAATATACTTATTTCGAGCTGCTTGGAGCGTCTTTGCTCAAGGGTATCCCATCCCATCCCAGGTCTAGGAGTATATCTGCAGATCTTGTATTAATTCTACCGGCCCTGTATACTGTCACACTGCCCGGGCTCTTCCCCATACATCCCCAGACCTCAGAGCAAAAATCTAGTTAGGGAAAGACCATAGGCGTACGGGCACCCTCGGACTTGGGGGGGCGGTGACCTTATTGCCCGAAAAAAATTACAAAATGCCCGAAAGTGTCAGTTGTATATATGTACTCAAATCGCAGTAAAAACAAAAACGTTCCCAATTCTTACGTCTAATGAAACTGTTATCATTACGGAAACACAGCCGAATTCCGATTTTTTGGAACATCCAAGGGAACTGATGAAAATTGCTTTTAAAAATCTGCCGGACAATTCGTGAAATTATGGCGTTTGAGTGAGGAGAGGGAAACGACTTTTGGTTTGAGTTATCGGAAGGATCGAAAAAATGAGGGTTCGAGAAATCAGGATTCCAATGTAGTTATTTTGAAACATTGCATAATCCTAGCCTATGACTTCATTCGACACCCTGGTAAAATCAGAAACTTATAAAAGAAACAGTTAATTGTTCCTCGTGCGAGAAGTTCAGGAAAATTTTAAACTGGCACTTTGCGGAGCCATTCAAAAGGGCTCTTTTTAGAGCCACCACAAAAACGTAAGTCTTGGCAGGAGCCCATCTTGGTCGTCCTTTGCTTTCATCCTTTTGTCACCAATGGAAATAACATCATGGATTCCCACGGTACACATTTAATTGGCATATGGCTTTTCCAAAACAGAATACCTGCAATTGTGGATCCTTAGATCATTTGACCTTAACTCCGATTTGACAAGACAAACGCCAGTGAAAGTAACCTACAAGCCAGGCCTTGACTACCTTTTAGAACGCTTTCTCCCGAGTACTTTTGCCCGAATCATCAGCGTTTTGCCCGAAAAATCTCAAAATTTTCTGCGACTGGGGGGGCTGTAGCCCCCCCCCGCCCCCCGGCTCGTACGCCTATGGGAAAGACTAAGGCTCATACATTTGCAGGAAGATTTGGGGCGGAGGGGGGAGAAGGAGGTGATGTGAATGCATCTTAAGCCACCGAGGCTTGCAGATACCTTTTTTTTTTACAAATTTCATCATCTTTACATTGCCACCCTAGTGTCGCGTCAACCTCTATTTCCAGATTTCTATAGTTAGTCGCCCGCGTTAATTGATGGCGATCAATAATGATATATTCTGACCTTTTTGATACTTGGAGTGAGCTTGTTGGATTTTAGTCATTTTTGGACCTTATCCTTATCTTATTTAACTTCTCTTCAAGAACTGCAGGGTCACAAGTAGCGAGAGTATAAGAAAGACATCATCAGCATACATAAGTACAGGATCACTTGTACTCTTGAAGGTCCTCAATATAAATGAGAAACAATAAAGGTCCAAGTACACATCCTTGGGGGACCGCACAGGTTATAAGAAAATAGTCCGACAGAGATCATTTGCATAAGTAGCCTGAAAGCATAAGTAGGACTTGTGCCATCGGACTGCACGCGAGTCAATACCATAAAGCTGCAGTTTTCTCAACAGTATGCTGATACACTGTTAATTAGGCCGTTATTGATTTTTAGGTACCAATTACTAGGGTATACAACGCCATACAGGGGTATGCGTGGGTATGCAGGGGTATACAGAGTATACAACCTTATGAAGGGTATAAAACGGTGTACAAGGTTATACAGAGGTATACAAGGGGTATACAGGGAGTATATAAGGGTAACAAACAGTGATGCAAGGCTGATACTGCGTAAAAAGATTTGGATTTGGATATGAGTTTCATCTGAGGTCATCACCATCTTAGTGAGTATATGGATGTCAGTCGACCAGCTGATTATTTCATAGCTTGCTACACCGTGCTGATGAGTCCCAACAAGGTCGAAACAGCAGTCCACGGTTGCAATGGTTGGCTTTCAGTTTGGACTCTATCATGTCGTTGCCCCGTTAAGCTTTTTACGCAGTATCAGCCTTGCATCATTGTTTGTTACTTTCTATTTTTGGCTGATCTGATCTTTTACAGACCCTGCGTTCACAGGGAGCATTTTCGTATGCGGTCCTTTGCATCATCATATTTCACTGTCTTATATAAGAGTAAACTATAATGTAAGGGCAACACACCTTATAAAGAGAGGGTATAAACACCACCTCGTTAAAGACGCAATAGACCCTTCTCCAAACTGCCGGCCGAAAAATCAAACAAGTTAAAATTAGCTAAAATTAAAAACGTATACCAGTACTAGAAAGAACACGTTTACTTTAGTAACCCTGCAAAGTTTCAGCATTTCAGGTGTAATATCAGCTGAGAAAATGTAAGTTAAAAATTGAAAAATTCACAGAGGTTTGTATCACTGGGGGTATAATGCAATTTTCAACTTACATTTTCTCAGCTGATATTACACCTGAAATGCTGAAACTTTGCAGAGTTACTAACGTAAAGGTGTTCCTTCTAGAAGAGAGATAATGGTTTGACACTAACTATTTTTTTGATGTTTCGTTCAAGACGTTTCGGCTGGTGCTTAATTAAGCCTTCATCAGTTGAAATATAATGTTAGTACGCGTGATTCAAATAACAGCCCGTCAAGCGCGCGCTGAGGAAAAAACGCGTGAAGTTTCTTGAAAACGTAGCGTGAGACTTATTCGCAAGCCAGAGATTTGTAGACCTCTGGGATGGCGATGTGGTCATTTCCGGATTGCGGATCCTGTACTGAAAACCAGGCTTCCAAGAAAAGTCGCTCGTGATAGTTAGCCTCATGTCCAACAACTCTGACATTTCCAAAATTCATTTTGTGGTTGTTTTCATGGACATGGCAGGAGATCTTAGAGTTGTGGTCAAACATGGAAACAGCCCTTTTGTGTTCCCCAATCCGAGTTTTAAGTGATCGTTCAGTCTGACCGTAGTATACAAAACTGCAGTTGGTGCAACAGATTTTGTACACTGTGCCAGACTGTGGCCTGTCAACCCTTTCCTGGGCTTTCGGTCGCGGGAACAAACTGTTCAAAGTTCTCAATGGTTTGAAGGCGACTTTGATTTGTTGCTGCTTCAATATTCGACTGATCCTTTCCCAAAATGCCCTGCACATAGGGTAGCACCACAAAGCCATTGGTGGACGGTAGATCGGTAGGGAGTTTAGACAGCGATCTTTCGCAGCTAGTGATGAAGGAAGATGGATAGTTATTGTCTCGCAGAACAGCTTTGACTCGCTTCGTTTCGTTCGTTTCCCCTTTTGTGTTGATGGTATGTTCTGTGCCCTGCGTAGCAAGGTACTGACTACAGATCTCTTATGGCACATAGGGTGGTGAGAATTGAAATCGAGATAGCAGTCTGTGTGGGTTGGCTTTCTGTAGACATTCACTTCAAGCTGCGTGCTCCTCCTTGTGGTGATGGTGTCTAGAAAAGGTAGTCCCTGTCCCTTGGTGTCCTGAAGTTCTAGGGTGAACTGTATGGAGGGGTTGATTGAATTGAGATGTTGGTTAAACTCATCCACTTGGTCCTTTTTAAGACACGTGTGACTATCGTCAACGTAACGGAACCACCATTTAAGGGATGGGGAGCTGTGACGATTGCAGTTTCCTCAATCTCTTCCATTACGAGGTCTGCTATGACGGGACTGATCGGGGAGCCCATTGCGCGTCCAAAGATTTGTTTGTAATGGATGGCGTCGTGTTTGAAGTAGTTGTGATTGAGAACAAATTCTAATAACCTCATGATATTGCTGATAGACATATTTGTACGTTCCGCTAGATCCTGATCTTTTTTGGAGCCTCTCGTTGGCGATGGTTAGAGCTAGATCCACGGAAATGGAAGTGAATAAAGATTTAACGTCAAAAGAGACCATGATTTCGTCACTGGCGACAGTATTTTGCTGGATCCTTTGAGCAAATTCTGAGCTGTTTTTGACTCAGAAATGGTTTTCTCCGAAGAGGGGACAGAATGGAAACAAGATGTTTGGATACAGCGTACGTGGGGCTACCTATGCTGCTTGTGATAGGTCTCAGTGGTCTTTCAGGTTTATGAATTTTCGGGAGACCATAAAACGACGCTGGCGTTGAATTACTGCAATACAGTTTTTTGTACAATCCCGGTCCAATTTGTGAGATGTCGCCATTCTTTTCCTCTTTGATGTTAAGCAAAAGCTTGTTTAGGTCTTTTTCGACGCTTGATGTTGGATTCGATCTTTTGTCTGTGATTTTCAAATAAGTGTTTGAATCATTCAATAAAACAGATACTTTTTCTTTGTATTCATCCTTATCCATTACCACGACGGATCTCCATTTATCGGCAGGAACAATTGTTACCTGCTCATCTTTTCTCAGGTTGTTCAATGCCCTTTTCTCCTCTGTTGATATGTTAACCGCTGCAGGCACTTTGCACGTTTTCAAGGTGTTAGCGACTGAGGCACGTATCGTGTCTTTGGCTGATTGACTCAAACAGTAAATACCCGTTTCTATCGAGGAGAGTATTTTTGAAACAGGAATTTTCGTTGTGGTGATAGAGAAATTTAGTCTTTTTCTTAGGGCCGTAATCTCAACAGGAGTCAAAACCCGTTTGGATATGTTAGCAACCCATTTTCCTAGTCAACCACGGTTGATCGTCGTGTTACTTTGCTCATGAGGTCGTCGATTTTTCTCACGTGCATGTCTGCTAACTGTTCTGAAACTGTCTCAGATGTGCGCCGCACAACATTTTGGAGAGCAAGCATATCTTCACGAGGAAGGTGGTCTTCAAGTTTTTGCATAAGCTCTTGTATCTTCGTTTGTAAATTGCGTATATTCTGGTGACATTGCGTTATGCGCAGGTTTAAGTACTTAAGGGCTGTTTTTCTAGCGATTTTATAGCCTGCTTTACTTCTGATAGGCGGAGTGAACATCAGGCTGGCTGGTACACGTTTTTAATTTTTAATTTTGGCTGGTATACGTTTTTAATTCTTAATTTTTTAGTTTTTAATTTTGACTTATTTGAATTTTCGGCCGCCATTTTGGAGAAGAGTCTATTGAAAAAGTACGCCAAATTCGTGACGAAATTTTGCACTCTTACCTTTTATTTTTCTTTAAATATCCGTTTTGCTGCACGTTTTAATTTTTTCAACCGACCATGTCACATGTATTTCCTTTGGTATCATTTAAAATTTTGTAACCGTGTTATCCATATTTACTTAGCTTCAGCGTAGCCCCTGAGGAAGTTTAGTCCTGTCTAACCGAAATATTGGGCATTAAATTTATCACTTTTACCCGCCAGTCAGCCTTTCAATTGGTTTTATGGTATATAAGGGTCGATCTGAGGTTCAAAGCCATATTCTCAGGACATTATACGTAGTCTTACATGATGTATTTACTTCCAAAAGTATGCTATGACGTAGTCAGTACGACAGCGATCATGTGATCAATTCGGCCAACACGTGACCACTCTGAACCAATTGTGAGAGAGCGCGTCCTTTTCGAAATTTTTTCAATTTGGCTGAACGCACATCACGAAGGAGGGATCTTCCTACCGCTCAAGACAAGGTACTATAAGATAATGTAGTATAAAACTGATCGTGTTTGCGTGTTAAGGCCAAAACGCTCGATGTACTGTTTTCTGCAACGTTGTTTTTACCAGTGCAGGTCATACAAATCATGTGATGAAATCATGCAGCTCGACTGTCGTCGATTCGAACTCAATTTTATTCAGTCAGCTTTGGCGCGATCATAGCTCGATAGTTGTTCAAACATCGCGCTCTATTCGTGTCGAACTCAATTCACTGTAGCCTTTTTGGACTTTTGATTATGCTATCAAAGTAAATTGTGTGACCGGGTTCGTTTGAGTTCAGCAATCGACCATGATGGAACTCTGACAAAACAATAAGGAACGGGCATGGTGGGAGTTTATGGGAAAAATGCTGCCAGGGGCCCGCCAGGGGTATTTCGCAGAACGTGGAATGCAGAACACCGAACGCCAAATGCACTGTTTGCTTGCTGTTGATTTCACTATGTAGCGTTTCCTTGCGGTTAGCTTTTACTTGGAAAGGACAACACAGTTATATTGTACTTGCATTTGGCCCTTTCTAACAAATAAAAGCAAAATGTAAGCAAACGAGAGCGAGACTAAACTGTTTGATCACCTAATCATCGTCATCATCATCATCATCATCATCATCATCATCATCATCACCAGGGTTCTAACCTGCGATCAGTTGTCCTTTCTTTTTCGCGGCGGGAAGGTACGCCTGATACAATTACTTGAATATTTGTCTGTTGCTAGTCCAGAATCTGGACTTTTCTCTGATTGGTCAAGAAACAAAAGGTAATTAGAACTAAGCCACAATTGGTTACCTGTGTGGCAGTGTGATTTCTGGTCAAAGAAATGCTGCGAGCTGATGGCGTCTGTTGAGGCGAGCAAAGAGAGCGAGTTTTTGTCAGCTTTGTCACAAAACTCTCAAAGATGAACAAATATAATGCTTTCATAGAATCGTATGCCATGGGAGATATGTTTTGGCCGTGCTGCCGACGGAATTCGGCAAGAGTGCTATTTGTCAGTTAATTCCAAAAGTGTTGTTTCATATGGGCAGTACAGCCAACGCCACATCAAAAACAACCATTGCTTTTTGTTGGCTTACAAAGAGGAACGGTACCTTTATCAATTGACACGCTAGATGCACAAGGATAGCATTTCTTGTTCTGCCTCTGAAACTTACTCATTTACGAACGAAACAGGAGGATGCATTTTACTGTACAGCACTGTATGTAAATTCACCGCTGTTTGCGCCTTGGGTAATTTCAGCCCACGAATCGACTTCCGGTAATTCCGATTGATTCACTATCTGATGGCGTCGCTGACATTCTTGCTGACAGATGTTTTAACTAGGGGGCGGCAGACGAATAGTCAAGTAATTGTATCAGGCGTTCCTTCCCGCCACAAAAAAAAAAGGACGCCTGATCGCAGGTTACCAGGGTTCAGAATTAAGGCTCACAAATTCGCAACTGCAGAATACCCTGCCACATATTTGCATTTCATTGAATAAGAATAGCAACTATTGCTATATACTTTGTTTTGTAAAATCACACAAGGGTATTCTGTAGTTAGTCCAAAGATTGCAAGTATGCTAAAGAGTTAACTTTGAGCCCTGTCATAGTCATCATGTTCTTTTCCCTACAGCCTTACTTGATTCTGATTGGCAACAAAGGAGTGCAATTTTCATATAACATGATACAAATTTAAGATATCTGAAGTTAGTACAAAGACACATGATGACAGACATGCACTTTAATTCTAATTATAACATAGATAGGGCCCTGTGCACGTTCTGATTGGTCAAAACCTATGTTTTATCACGGTATAAAACATAGAAAAAGCGTTTTATTGTTTTGCGCGTGCAAAATCTATATCATAAAGCAAATGAAGAAGCCTAAGCCGTGTATTACACTGTGATAAAACACTCCAGTCATTTGAGAACACTCAAGAAATGTAGAAAACACTCGCCTGCGGCTCGTGTTTTCTACATTTCCCTCATGTTCTCAAATACCAGTCGTGTTTTATCACAGTGTAATACACTGCTTAGGTTTCTTTATTTGTTAATTCTAAGTAAATGTTAATCCAATATGATAATAGTATACCTAGATTGTTTTAGCCAAATTCCTTTTTTCTTACAGAAGATGTTAAGTAATTTTCCATTTTACCGTAGACAGTAGGTCCACATCAGTCTCTGGCTGCCTATAATTTAACCTGTGATATCAAATAAAGTATGTATGTATGTAGGTATGGTAATTATTGTTTTCTTGAGTAGAATGCATTTATTGTTTATTAATAATTAATAATATGTATGTATGTATGTACCTGTATGTGCTCCAAGTTCACCCTAGGCGTTCTGAAGATTGCCGAAGGTAATTAGGTCTTTCCCGAGCACTTCTGAGGATTACTCAAACCCTTCTGAAGATCAATGAATAATATATATTGTCTAAATTGTATCCTCTCTGGTTCTGAACACAAACAACCAGAATGCTGGTTCACTTTTAGTAATTTTGCTTGAGCAAGAGAAAAATATGCATGGTCATATCCTGTTTAACTTAGCCTCACTGTGACCTCTAAGCAACCATTCAAAAGTTTACTGAGTTTTCGAGCCATATTCCCTCTTTTAGATACCCCATTTGGTGTACGTTGTATTGGTACATGTAGGAGCATGGAAGGAAAGAGAAAACGAGAAACTGCTAAGCCTGAAGTTGTCAGTGGTTGCATTGGCTGCAGAAAGCAAAGACTGGAAAATGAGGGTGTGGTTCAAAAACTTTGGAAGAAATTTAACATGGCACTGACATTGTGTAAGCTTTACAGAATCAAGTATCATATTACATGATTTATATTTTGTAGACGTAACATTTTGTGGCATCAAACTTATATATATTCTCAAGATTTACTTATACTAATCACATTAATTCAGAATCATGAAAAAGATAAGTTATTTATTAGGCAAAACATTTAACAGATTCTCCAATTAAATCAGGGCTTGACACCAACATTAGCCAAATAGGCATAGCAAATAGGCGCCATTACCATCAGCGGCTTTTTCTGGAGGCTTGGATGTCCGTAAAAGACCTGAACGCTGGGAATGATCACATGGTCATCCCAGAAGTCTACAAGTAAGTGCCTTGCACGCACTTAAATTCTCTCGAGTCATGCGCATACAGCATGCGCAACATTTCAATTTAAAAGTTTTTAAATCGCGCATAACATCAAGCGGTTTTTTCAACTGATGGAGGCTTAAGAGTTAGCTGTAATATACAAGTCAGTGACAAAAAACAACACTTTTATCAACTAAGGCACAGACTAGTAGAAATCTAGTTTTGGCTAATAGGTTTTTGATTTCCATTAGCCACTTTAGCTAGTAAACAAAGTGAAATATTTGGTGGAGCTAGTTTCTGTCCTTTTTATGGGAGACAATCACAAAATCAATACTTTTCTTTGAAATAAGGTCACAATTTCATTGTGGATGTATCTGGGTACTGGGCACAAAGTCATGCTGTTCAGCATGTATGCAAATTTAAGTTGACCTCCTTTTCACTTTGTGGTATGTAGACGGGTAACTGAACAAGTTATTATGTTGAAAGAAATATTTGGCAAACAAGACAGCATTTTTCTGAAAGCACACATATTGTCCTTTTTTGGATTTTGTTTTGTGCCTGTCTGTGAAGAAGTTTCAACAGTTTTTACAGTGTCTTGTGTTTCAATATTTTTCCAAGGAATTAAAGAAAAACAGAGTCCTGAAAGTCTTTCTGGGAACTGGAACTTTTTTGGAACTCCTTTAAGTGCAATGTAATTATTAAGAGAGCCATTTGCGTGGTGTGCTTTCAAGTCTTGCTAGCAGTTCTGCTGTTAGTGGACCTACCTGAACACTTGGGTAGAAAAACAAATTTGGCCAGTAACATTAAGTTCTCACTAGCCACTAGGCTGGTAAGTTGAAAAGTTAGTGTCAAGCCCTGTAAATTCTTCCAAATCTGGTTTCATGGATTTATCAAATCACCAAATTCAAATTATAGTTGTAAACATTTAATTTGTACACGTAACACTGGAATCCTGTTTTTGCGTTCCCTAGAGGAATGGAAATTGGTTTAAAATCAAGGATAATTTTCATGTTTCTTAAGCAAGGTAAAAGACCACCTCTAATCAATCACAAGACCACAGCAATCACACAAAAATGGATAAAACCATTGGTCATGGAACAAATCTGTTTGGTAATTGTTTCAAAATAAGTCCTTTGTCTTTGTTATTGAGGAATTTAGATAATAATGCAGGCCTATCATATTTGAATGCTAGTGAAGACATGACTACAGCCGTATATGATTGGCAGTAGTGAAGCATAAGAGCCCAAATCAGTGGTCAGTAGTTATGCCTGATTGCAGATGAACCATCATGCTTGCAGGGGAAGGGATGTTATTTTGATAACAACAGAAGGTTATGACAAATATTGATGAAAATGGGGGTCCTGCAATTGCGTTTTGTAGTTGTTCAGTGGCCACTCTTTGTCAAACAGCCTGTTATCACAGTCCTGAAATTGTTCCAGTAAAATGCTGTAAATAAACCCCTCAATTTTGGCCATAGAAATGATTTGCTCATCCCAATTAGGGAATTTTCCATTGCCTTTACCCTTATTAAGTGCCCACCCAAAATTTAATACACGTACAAATGTAGTTTGGCTTTCTTTTGGAAAAGATGATGACAGATAGGAGTCTAAATTGACTACTGGTAAAAACATTTGAACAAACATAATTTATTATAATAATTAAAATAAATTATGTTAATTGTTGTCTTCAGGAGATTCCTGATGTTGCCTTAAAGGGCCCTAGTCAGCCACACCTTTGTTTTTGTTTACATGTAGGAATTTGGCTATTATATTTTATTTCGAGCCTGTCAAAACAAAGAAAAATCAGTGTGAAACTACTTAAGATAGTTAAACATGCCTTCATAATTTCGATGTCATTGAAAATGGCAGAGGCTGACTAGGGCCCTTTAACTGAAATGCATGTTTCTATTTGAATAAGTTGACATCTCTGCTATACTTTTTTCTCACAATTACAGCCTTACGACCACCCCATTAATAAAACCACCTTGTTATTACGGCCACTTTATTCTGGCCCAAAAAAAGCTCAGTCAGTCATTTTCCTATTTAAAGAACGCCTTTAATACGACCACCCCCTTAATATGACCAGTTTTCCATAGCCCGAAGGTGGTCATATTAATGGGGTTCCACTGCAACATTTATAGATATTATAAACAAAACATTTTAAAGTTTACAATTGAATTTTTCTTTATAAAGCCTTAAGCGGCCTTCACACGGCAAACTTAAGTTGGCAAACTCGTGTTGGAAAACTTCAAAAAGTTGGCAAACTCGTTCCTTCACACGTCAAACTCTTGGCAAATAACAAACACGGCAATTTCCAACATGGCCGCTTTTTAGTGCAGTTTCAATCACGTACAACAGTGAAACTGAGGATAAGAAGAAAAGATCCAAAAGCAGTGGAGAATTAGAAAGATTTGGACAAAACCAAGTTTGTCCGCGCGCTCCTCCGTTTTGTTTTGTTTGTTTTTAGTATCTTTGTAGGCTATAGATGAAACGTCGCGAACAGCCCGACAATTGTGAACCGCTTTGATATTAAATTTAAAAAGTGTTGATTCGCGTCCCCCATTTTGTGAAGTGTCACGCAAATATATCACGTGAATAGAGCTCGTTTTGATTGGTTGAAAATTACCAACACATGTTGGCCAACCGTTCACACGTCAGATACGAGTTTACCAACACGAAAACGTTGGCGAGAATAGAGGCAAGTTCTATTTGTCGCCAACAGTTTGCCAACTTGTTTGCTGACTGTTTTTGTGCCGTTCACACACATCAACTTGTCAGTTTGCCAACATGAGTTTGCCAACTTTAGTTTGCCGTGTGAAGGCCGCTTTATGCTAATTCCTGACAAATCCCTATGGCCAACCTGTAGTAATGCAGCCACCTCCTAGTTCCCCCAGGGACAGTGTCCAATCAATAGGGCTTTGACTACATGTGTAAATCAAGTGCAGATTTATTTGGGAAGAATAACAAAAGTTGGGGTGTTAACCATTGGCCTGGTCATCATAACATTAGATTATAATATATAAAGCTATCATTGTCAATCCTTTCAGGGTCTTTCGATCATCAAACCAGTCTACTTATTATCCTAGGGGTTGTAATTGTTTGCCAAAATATATACCGCATCAAAGCAAGGTTTGCGTTACCAGAGGTAAAACTACCAGAAGTTTGCATTATTTTATAACAACAACAACAACAACAACAACTATATTTATATAGCGCTCGTATCCTGAGCTCATGGCGCTTTACAATGTATTATAAGCAAGGAATATATTAAAAATCAATTTACAGTCCATCATATATTACACGTCTTAAAGAGCTTTAATGCCCTACTCTCCTATTCATAGCTATGCCAACGTGACCATCACATTGAGTTACCATTGCTCACTTGAGTCATTGTCACAATGACTTCCCAAAATCACTCCAACCATGGTCCATGTGGCTGTCCATATGAAGGAATAGCAATGGACCTTTTTTGCCCATATGGTGGCCATTTTGAATTCTATAGGCCATTTTACAGTCGTGTGTGACAGTTACCTGTGGCCTTTGAATGCATTGAAGCAAGGCTGGAGTTGACCTTGCTTTGATACAGACCTCTCTGGTTTTTCATTCAATTGCCAACTACATGTAGTTAAAGGGACAGTGTCATGAGGATTTTGCAGTTTTTACAAAAAAAAATGGAAGGTCAATTCTGTGCTAAAATCATCACTTTGAGGCATTCCTCATAAATAAATGCTTCTGTAAAGCGTCGACAAAGGTATCAAATGAATTTTTATCAGAGAGGGCTAACCATAATAAATCTCTTGAGGATTTTTTTGAATACGTAGCATCAAATCTTGAAAAAATTGGCCATTTTTTCAAGTTTCAATCCATTTCCATCCTTGCCATCTGTACCGACAGGCAACAGGAAACAGTTTCGGTACCTTCAAATAGTCTTTATTAGCAAAACTAGACCATTATTTTTGGAATTCAGTTGATGCGAGGACACTTTCTAGCTTTTTATAAAGTTGTCAAATAGCATGACACTGCCCCTTTAAGTAACATAACGATTTGATTTACACAACAAATGCAGTAAGGTCTGTATCAAAACAAGACCACCTCCACCCTCACTGCAACCCAGAGACCAGGTCACTGAGCAGACAACTGTAAAATGGTCTATTTTTTAAATATCAGATTCTATCATGGAATTCTTTAGGGGCAAATATGCACTAATTTGCCTCCTGAGAATCCCATAATAGCTGTTTGAAACAATAGAATTTCAACATTACCAGTGTGTTGCTGAAAAAGTCCATAATTTAAAATTCCAGTAATACTGTATATACCGGTACATGTAAAGACACTCACAATGAGTGTATCTTGAAACAAACCAAGTTAGTGTCATGACTGATGGAAACGCCTCTGTTTTTTTGTTGTTTCTGTGGTCTAAAAAGATCTTGCTTTTGTAGGGTGTTCATTAGACATTGGAGATCAGAGAATTCTCTGTCTACTATGAGGAACTCTCTTGCTAAATTTCCACAGAGTGTGGCAGTTCTCTTAAGAGGAGCTCTACTCTTTCAAAATATTCTCCTGTTACTTTAAACTATTCTCCTACCACTAGAATTCTAGATGAAAACTCTGCTTTTGACTGGTTATAACACAATAAATATTCAGCTGATCTGCAGATATTTTTAATTGTTCAGTTTCTAAGTTTGACAGTAACATCATTTTCAGGATTCCCATCTGTTCTTTTGATTACGTTTCATTTGTTTTTGATGCAAATAGTTAGAATTGCATATCTGAATTTATAAAAGCTTACCGTTTATATTTAACGTATTTAACTATTTTTATTTCTGTTCCGAGCAGTGTATAGACCCTTTGCATAAATGGCGCCTAAATTTGAATAACAATACTTGGTACATCCTTAGCCTCACATTCATGTGAAATTTCCTTTGTCTTGAAACATGAATGTGAGGTTAAGGATGTATCAAGTATTGTTATTCAAATTTAGGCGCCATTTATGCAAAGGGTCTATGTCTACATAAAATAAGGAAATAATGTATTTTTTATTTTAAAATGCTAGTAAACATAATAAAGGAGGTGACAAAACCCAAGCCTGCATCTGGAGAGCTTGATGCTTCCTTGGCTAGAGATTTCAAGGTAACACACTCTCCAGTATGGATTTTTGTGGTTGCATAAAGTTTCATCATTGACATTAATCCTTATGGCCCTGGTAGTGTGGCACAGGGTCATTTACTGTCCACTTAAGGACGGTGCCTACTTTTGTTATTGCGCACACGTTCTGCGCATCACGCAAGCCATGGTTAAGCGTGCGTGCGCTGGGGTTGACATTGACGCAATCAACTACGCCACCAAGCACACGACGAAAATTAAAGCAAAATTTTCCTACGGTGACCAAATCAATTTTAATGAACCTGTACTTAGACCAGGGAGACCAGAATAGCAGCATATCGCTAACCACTAACTGTTAACGTCTTCCAGTTGAAAACCTAGCTGTTATCTTTCGAAAATTACACTGAAATCGAACTGTAAACAAGTACCTGTAGAAGGCGTAGTGCGCGCGCAGAAACACAAATGCCTTACTTACTGGGGAGGTGACAGGAAAAAATGTAACGGGCATCGC
Source organism: Platygyra sinensis (assembly GCA_019787425.1). NCBI lineage: Eukaryota > Metazoa > Cnidaria > Anthozoa > Scleractinia > Merulinidae > Platygyra > Platygyra sinensis. Next base: position 16,667 of record JAHPZR010023692.1, read on the forward strand.
AAAAGTTTTCAAAAAAGATCAATAACTTAAAAAAAACGCGTGGTTACCCCTACATTTTATGTTGCGAAATGGAAGCGGCAAGCCTATTCAACATGTGATTAGTTTCTGGTTGTGAACAAAAGGTATTTAGACTGTATTTTAGCTGAACCAGAGGAAGGCTGTCAGAGACGCTAAAAGCGCTTTTGCAACGATTTTTTTATTAAAAACGTACCAAAAATGATTTTCATGTTACCACTTGCCATGTAGTTTAAAGATCTTATTAATTGTGTTTGCCTTTCTGTACGGAGAGGTGAATTCTAAGGAAATCTGTGAAGAAATATCGTTTCCTGCTTTTTTCAGAAAAATGCTGATGTCAGCATTTTTGTTGGGATTCAAGGCTAATTATCTCGAAAAAATGCGTGGCTACCCCTATCTTTCTTTGTGGATTCCAATAGCCCTTACAAAGATCTACTTTTTCCGCGTGGTCCTAACTTGGCGCAAAACCTTTGTATTTAATAGGCACCGTCCTTAAGATGGTTGGAAACAGTTTCCAGTACTTTCCAAGACTTACAGTTTGACGTGTCATTATAACCACTCTTTTATCGGTTAATGCCAAAATCATGGTATCAACAAACTGCCCAATCATCGGGAACAAGTTGCTGTGAATTTTATGGCAGAATAAGTTACCATAGCAACAATATGACCTGCTGAAAACACCCTTAATTTTAGCTCTAAGTGCCTATAACTCAAAACAAGCTCCATGACCCCCATTTTTTATTGTTGAATTGTAATCAGCATGATAAGATGCAACTTTTTGCAAAGTTTAAAAAAATTCTGCGAAGGGGGTTCAGAGCCACCTTAAATTTTCAAAAATGTAAGGTGGCTCTGAACTGGACACGAAATGAAAGTACTGGAAACTGTTTTCAGCCACCTTAAACAACTGTTGGTATCATAATTGAACTAAGCTTGTTTTCCAATGCGTTACAAATAGTTTAGTCAAAAAATATTTTCTCTGGTTTTATTGGAAACAAATTGTCTGTTCAAATGAATGAAAACTCCCTCTTTTATGTGGGGATTGTTTATTAGTAACTTATTGATCCAGTGGCAATTAATACCTCTTTTTTAAGATGTTACTCCGGATGATGAAGATGATTTCAATGTAGCGCAAGTGTCACAACTAGACTGTATAACAGATGTTAAGTCAATCTTGTTCCCAGAGCCTCGTTCCCCTTGACCAGCGATCGGAAAACGAGAGCTCTGGGAGCAACCATTTTGAAATAACAAAGGAAATAACTGAATTCTGCCCATCCGGTTTCACGCAGTCTGCATCTATGGCGCATGCCTGAAATGTTTGCTCCCAGAGCTCTCGATTCCTGTCGCAAGCCAGATGGATCGTGGCTCTGGGACGAGATGACGTTAAGTCATGTGGTGTGTTAGAGGCCTCCATAGTATATTCATTACTTTTTGCTTCTGAAATGATCAAATCCATACCTGTAAAAACAACAACTAACTTTATTTTTCACAATAAATACATCATTTTATGGCTAAAATTACAACGTTTTGATGTTTGCAATGGATATACCTTTTCACTTCATAAACCCTTAATGCTAATTCCTGGCAATTTCCTATTAAATCAAAATGGCCAACCTTTATCAATGCAACCATTCCCCCAGGGTGGCCAATCAATAGGGGTTTTGACAGTATGTAAATCAACTGCCAATTTTTTTGTGAAGGAATAACAATAATCAGGGTGTTGACTGTGACATTAACTTTTGTTTCTCTGTTTTACTGCATTTCTCATTCTAAGCATAATAACCGTTAAGTATCTTACCGTATGCTTTTCTTATGTTTCATACATTTGTTTTGCTGTACCCTGTTAATTTGGTATTTTTTCATCCTCTTCCAAAACAAAAACCATTCCTGAAAAAGGTCAGTTGCCTTGAATGCCTTTGCTGTGACCCTTTTTTTCTGTATGTTCACTACCTCTATCTGATGTATCGGTATCTGAAGGATTAAACATTTGTTTTGCCTAACATGTTAATTTAGTGATTTTTTTCTTTTATCAGAGTGCCAGATCGCTATCAAAGAGAGGTGTGTTGACTATTTGACTATTTTGGTAAGCACCGAGGTTAAGCAATTATTGTTAACATGCATCTTTATCTATTTCCTCTTGAGGTTCTGACAATGATCAGCACTCACCTGTAAGCGAAGAAAGGCAAGTCCTTCAAGTGCACACAAGAGGGGTTTAAAACATATCAATGAGTCTAATCACCTTGAAGGTAAAAATTTACTTAAATGTTTTCACATAAATTGTAATCAAAATTCAAAACAAAAGGTCACATTTTGACTGGTTCTTACTTATAATCAACTGGAGGACAGATACATAGATGAGCACCGAAGCACCGAAGTTAAGCTATTAATAACATGCATCTTTATCCGTTTCCTCCTGAGGTTCTTCTGACAATGACCAGCACTCACCTGTAAAGCGAAGAAAGGCAAGTCCTTCAAGTGCATGCAAGAGGGGTTTAAAACATATCAATGAGTCTAATCACCTTGAAGGTAAATATTTACTAAAATGTTTTCACATTGTAATCAAAATTCAAAACAAAAGGTTGCATTTTGACTGGTTCTTACCTATAATCAACTTGAGGACAGATGCATAGATGAGCACTGAAGCACTAAAGTTAAGCAATTATAACATGCATCTTTATCTATTTCCTCCCGAGGTTCTTCTGACAATGATCAGCACTCACCTGTAAAGCGTAGAAAGCCAAGTCCTTCAAGCACACGTAAGAAGGGTTTAAAACATATCAATGAGTCTAATCACCTTGAAGGTAAAAATTTAGTAATATGTTTTCACATACATTGTAAACAATTAGGTCACATTTTGACTGGTTCTTACTGCTAATCAATTGGAGGACAGATGAATAGATGACGTCTTTAACTTTTGTTGATTTTCTTCATTATTTAAAACAGATAGATTCCATGTTACCATGCATCTGTTCAGTAAGGCTCAGTTCAGACGCCGAACTTTTCATGAGCTGAACCTAATACCTTGAATTAAGTACATGTAAAGTTCGGCATCTGAATCAGTTAAGAACGGCTCAGGCGTTCCTCCCGCCTGGCTCAGCCGGGAATTTCGCCTTTGGGACGGCTTTGATTCAGACGCCGAACCTTTCATGCGCCGAACCTAATGCATAAATTGTTTACAACATATTTTACAAGCAGTTTTGTTTTCGTTTTTTTACAAGCAGTTTTGGTTGAAACTGAATTAAGTTCGGCGAATTAAGTTCGACGTCCTGAATCAACAGGCGTACGTTTGTTAATTTAGGTCGGTCCAAATTCGCATTAAGTTCGGCTCATGAAAAGTTTGGCGTCTGAACTGGGCCTGATTGATATCAGAAGACGTCAAAATGTGTGAAGAGCATCAGTGATACACTCGCCTTGTGGCTTGTGTGCCACTCGTTTGTTGTTAGCACATTTTGATAACTTTGATCAACGAGAAGCCTAAAGGCTTTCACGTTGGATGCCAATGTACTAATGCCATCAACTTTAATTGTCTATCCCTGTAGAAATAAATCCAAATGGAAATGCTAACATTTAGATTTGCATTGTATTTTCTTCAACAAAAAGATAAGAGAATGTGGTTCCCATTGATAGTATTGATAGTAAGAATATAAACATTTTTACTCTTGCGTCAAAATGACACAATAACACCTCACTTGGTTCGAATTTGAATTTTTCAGCTTCAAATTGTTCACTGCAGAAAAATGCACTAAAAACCCCCTTCCTGGCTTTGTTTGTGTACTTTGTTTTTTGTTTTGCCGACTATCAATCATGCTGTTAAGGTGAAATCTGGAGGTGATGGTAACCTGTGTAGCAGACGTTTCCAAAACTTGCGCGAAGGGAACGAAACTGGGAGGGAGTGATGGGGGTTAGGGGGGTGAGTCCTGTAATCAATCCCAGGCATTGTACCGAACGCCCCCCAAACAACCGCGCTCCCTTGAAACGCCAACTGTCACACGAGAACCAATGATAATTAACTTCCTTTTGAAAAGTGCCCAGCATGGGCTTGATAGAGTCCGCTAAAACAAATAGTACGTGCAAATAGGTTGTGGGTCTGTCATTGTTTATTTAAAAGAATGAAGTTTGGAAAATTACAAAAGGGGGACATCACACCAGAGTGAATTTTGTTTGTTTGCCAAAAATTGGGTCAAAATTAGAGCTTTTTCCTAATGCAATCCCTTGGAGCAAAATTTGGAAAAAAACTTCAGTGGACCAAAGACGCCGTAGTGCATGGGCAGGGCAGGCAGATTTTTCCAAAAATCGCCCAAAGAAAACAAAAATTCATTAAACATGTCAACTGCGTATTTATTTAAGAAAATTGATGCACCATATGCCTTCTCGGAAAAGCGCACAAAGACCAAGAGAAAACATTGAGATGCTCCAACCTCACTCCCAGGGTCTCTCATCTTACCGCCCTCTGAGGCGAACGAGGAGGGCGGTGGTCTTATATCGATTTGGCTACCTTGAATTAACGAAACGATAATAAATAAACATATAAGAAGGGGGTACCCATATCACAAGGGATTTGGGTATCCCCTACATTTTTGGCATTTCTAGTGTCTTCATCAGTAGAATGATTTTAGTCTTTGTAAGTTTTCCCTTGCTTTTTTATCTTATATCGATTTGGCTACCCTGAATTAAAAAAACCATAACAAATAAACATACTAAGAAGGAGGTACCCATATCACTAGGGATTTGGGTATCCCCTACATTTTGGTAGTTTTAGTCTCTTCCTCAGTGGAGTGTCTTTCGTCTTTGTTAGTTTGTTTTGCCTTTTAACCTTCGGTCGATTTGCAACCACGAGGTTGGTCTAATTGGCTACCCTGAATTAAGAAACGATAACAAATAAACATATAAGAACGGGGTACCCATATCACTAGGAAGGGGATACTGATATCACTAGGGATTTGGGTATCCCTCTACAGTTTGGCATTTCTAGTCCGTTTCCTCACACTGGAATGTCTTTCGTCTTTGTAAGTTTGCAGTTTGCCTATTTTCTTCGGTGCATTTGGCTACACTGAATTAAAGAAACGATAACAAGCAAAGGCTATGCAGGAAGGAGACAATTATACCCTCATCACTAGGGATTTGGATATCCCCTAGTCAGTTTTGAATGATTTCGTCTTGCTTGCGTTGCCTTTTGTCTTCGGTGGATTTGGATAAGTTGACCAAACGGAATGATTACAAACCAACACTTCGGAAGGAGATGTATCAAAACACTAGGCGTATTCAAAGATTCTTAGCCAGTTAGTGTCTACGTCATTTTGTATTTATTTCGGATTCATCTCCGAAACTTCTTTCTGCGGACTTGAATGAGACAGTCTGTTATCAACTGCGACTACTTTTGGAGACGTATTGTGTTTAGATTAAGATTAAGAATTAAGACAAAGCTTCGTAAGAAAAAAAATGGGTTTTGAGGAGAATTTTTGATGATTTCACTTGCCCCAGTCTACGGTATTTAACGCTTTCAGTGTTTTAGGTATCCCTACTGGGGATACCCAAAACACTAGGGATTTGGGTTCGGGGGTACCCAAAACGCGGGGGTACCCAAATCACTGTGACACGTGTCCGGTACACCGTGTGGTGGTTCATCCCATGGTAGGTGAACGTTGCAAATCTATTAGGAGACGCGTGGGGAGGGAAAAAGCCCTGGGACCAAGGGTCGTACACACTGTGATATATGTTTTGGGTCAGTACTCTAAAAGGTATAGAGCATCTTTTATACTACAAGTAAATATGAAAATATTTTTAAAAAAGGACGTTTAATGGCGGTGTAAATCAACCGACGT
>JAHPZR010023692.1:27500-32500 GCA_019787425.1 Platygyra sinensis
GAAAAAATTCGGCAAGCTATTGAAAAAAGCACAACAACATGAACTCACATTCGATGGCGATCAAAATGGCGGCGGCTTCTTCGAAGGCCCTTCCAAAATGATACAGATTTTATCGATTCGCTCTTCCAAAAGTTCCCATTTCTCGCCCGTGGAACGTTCGATAATGAGGCTTTGAAATTCTCAGATATTGAACGATGGAACCTAGAATCAAGCTTCTTTGAGAGCCCATATTTTCTTGCGTTTATTTTTTGCGATTTTCGGGCGAAACAATAGAATCGTGGCGTCATCGCTTCTTCCCAAACTGGCATTCTCCCGGAGTCCCCGGACTGCTTAGAGGAAAGTAACGCTGGGCTCTGCCTTTTCAGTGCATCTCGCCTAAGGAGGCTGGCAACAGTTAACAACTAAGGGCGCGACTTCAGGTCTTAGCATCGTTTTCATAAATCCAGACATATAAAAATCCAAAGTAATAAGCCCCATCCTTAAGCTTAGAATGGGTCTGAAACCTGTTGTAACCTTATAGACGAGTTATTTGTCAAAATACTTCTATAAAATGGACCCAAACAATCCCCAAGCGGAGCCCCATACCCACATAAGAAAGAAAAGGAAACCCATGAATTGATGTTCTCATTGTTATCATGGCTAAACGATATTGCTCTTGGGTGCGTACACACGACAAGAGTCGCGCAAGATAGCGGCCATACTCCAGCTAATAGGTTAGTTGACGGAGACATGCCTCCTTGGTCTGTAGCATTCCTCTTTTAATAGGGACCTTACAAAAAACACGACGGCAACGGCAACGAGAACGTCGCCAAACAAAAGGTTTAATGAGCAGAACAATAGCTGTGCACGTGCGTTATAACTCTTGGTACATTTCTTTGCCGTCCTCTGCAAAACAACAACGTGAAATAACCAGATTCTGCGTTGTTTGGAGAATGTGAAATACAAAGGCTTATTTTTCGTATTTCTCTTTAGAACTGGATGCATTCGTAGCATATTCAGCTGAGGCATGTTTTAATACCAACAAATACACTGAATAAATCTCAATAAATGCGAGCTTTCAAAGTAAAATGGAAACACATGTTTTACTAGGCGTCGTCCTCGCCGTCGCCGTCGTAGATGCGTAAGGTCCCTAATGTTGGACATCAATGTCACGGTCAATTGACACTTGTCAAAACAAGGTATCTGCTGACCAGTATCACATTATCATATTGCGGGCTCAAGGACTTAGAAGTCAACTAGGTCACATGGTTTTTATAAGTTGACTGCTGACCAAGTGCTCGGTTTTTTATTGGATCACGGGCTCATGTTAGGTTAACTTGTGCTTTGGTTAAACTTTACAGTCTCCCGTAAAACCGTGAACACTAGAGAAAATTTCTGGAATGTTTATTGTTTTGCGACCAATCAGATGCGAGATGAAACCGCTAAAAATAACGGACAAACTGCAGCAGGGATCAGTCACCTTGTTATGAAACAACGAGCTGGCCTTCTCTTCTACGATAAATCTTCAATTTCCCCTTTGTATCCCTCCGAAAAAGCTATTTTTTACCACAAACCAACACCAGTCACTTAATTCTGTCCGTTCAAAAACCACCTACCGGATTGACCTAAAAGTGAGTGCAAATTGTGAAAATTTACAACGGTACAGGTTCGCGTCATGGGTATAAGGTTTCTCAGCTACAAAATATACGGATCGAAAGCACCAAACACAGCCAACTAGCATGACCTTTTGGACTGCATGTGAAATAAACACAGAGGAACATTTGCTTGTGATTGGCTCATTATTTCTCACTCTCAGACATGCTGTCTAGCTGTGTCTGATCGACTGATCCTGTCTTATTGAGTTAACTCGCTTTTCCGTAAAATGTCATTCATATCTATTCTTTGGGGATACCAAAGCCGAAATCGAGAAAGAAAAATTTAAGTATTTGAAAACGGTAAAATTGAAGATTTCTTGTAGAAGAAAAAGCCAGCTCGTTGTTTCGCGTCAAGTCGTGACTAATCAATACTGCGGTTTCATCTCGCAGGGCTCAAAGTAATTTTTGAACGGTGGCCGGTCGTGCTGACTGGCCAAACCAATTTTAGCTCGGTCATGTCTCTTTTTCGACCGGTCAAAATATTGAAAATACTTATTTTGAAGTATTTCTCTATTTAAGCCAAAAGTGTCGCCTCATATGCACAAATTATGTGTTGTTAAAGAGCATAAAAGTTTTAATTTCTAAATGTATCGCTTAAGGATGTTCGCGCCCATTGCTACTGCGCATCTTTAGTGCTCACGCTATTCATTTCGCCAAGTCGAAACCCAACAAAATATAGAGCGGATGACCTTTGCATTAACTTGGTGTGCGAATATTTTTGTTGGATGCTCGGTGACGCCCACTTTTGTTACGGCAGATCACTTCCTTTCTGTACGTTGGAAGTTTTAATTATTTCTCATATACTATTGAAATAGAGTCGAATTGGTACATGGATACAGGTGTGCGTGACTTAGGAGTTGCACTTTTAAGTCAAATTCTACCTGATTTAATGACATGTAGCAAAAATCTATCAAATAGGCCTATATATGCTGTGTTAAACACATAACTTCAGGGCGTAAAATTAACTTTTTTTCCGGTAGACACTTGGCTCCTAAATTTTTTTACAGTGGTAGCCAATTCAAAAAAGTTGGTGCCCATTATGACACACACACAAAAAAACAATTTTTACCCTGTCACTGTACTAGATAGATTAAATTGCTCATGAACCATAGTGATACAGTGATAAAAACATCAAAAATTACCCGGGCTCCAGCTCATGGAACAAACTCACTAACTTAAACATATTTATCCACGTTCAATACCTTGCCATTGCAATGTTGAAAATACACCTGTAGATATTAAGTAACTACTAAGTCAACAATCATTTCTCCACCAAATGGAGGGAAAGTTTTCTTACAAATAAAGAGTTGCTCTTTTATGCTTCATTTGCTATGATCGTTCTTTTTCATGCCGTATGAAGGAAGCCTCTAATATCATGAACGCAACAAATGAAGGTCTACAACACTGATGAACTTGACGGCCTGCATGGTCTACTGACAATAATTATTACAAGTTTGTGCAACCATCACAGTGTAATCAAAATTAAAGTACATTTCAAAAACGCCTGTGTTGTAAAATTAACGTTAAAGAAGAATATCTAAATATCCTAATTTTATAGGCGAGGAAAAACATCGTTTTACGATAGAGTTAGTGAAGTTCGTATGAGGCCTCAGTATCTTTAAGTCGCAAGAAGCTTTCTATCTCAGACATTAAATAGATTTAGAACCACGTTTACGGCAAATGCAAACGGCAAAAATTAATTTTGATTTCGCTCCCTTTTCTTCTAATCCTTAAAAACATCCAACAGAAACATAGAAAAATATTTCCCATTCACAACAAATACAGACATTTCGCATTGTTGTGCAAAGGGCTGTGAGGCAGACGGCAAATGTTGGATTCTTAGTTACCGTTTGCCGTTCATGTCAACGTGGATCTATAGTTCTCTATCGCGAAAATTTAGGCCTTCGCTGCCTTTCGCCTTTGCTTTGTTGTCAAACGCGATGAAAATTGAGCCCGCAAAATAAGAGGATACTAGAATGGGCCATATACAACGTGAAAGGTTATCTAAATCCAAGATGGCGTCTAGGGACGATAGATTTACGTTCGATTTCGTGCATGTACTGCGTTTTGGCTTAACGAGGAACTTTGCTGCAGATTTATCTTTACAAATCTTCAACAATCACTAGATCTCTAGGTAAGGTGTGATTAGAAATTCTAGTCGCCAATCTGGCGACTAATTTTCAGGATTTGGTCGCCAAAGTGAAAAATTTAGTTGCATTGGCGCCTGTATCAGGCGCAATTTTACGCCCTGAACTTAGATATGATTCTTCAACTTAAATATATGCCGATAGTAATAAATCCGGCCAGCATTGCCTCGAGTGACTGGGAATCCAAGAAATGCTATGGTCTGAGCTACGCGTTATCTTCAAAACGAGTTCGGTGACCCCCGATTTGTTTTACGTTTTTAATCTAATACATTCATAATATATAGTATTTTCAATATTTTGACCGGTCGAAAAAGAGACGATGACCCAGAGCTTAAAATTGGTTTGGCCTCAGTCAGCACGTCCGGCCAGACCTTCAATATATTACTTTGAAGCCCTTGCGGAATGAAACCGCAGTATTGATTAGTCACGACTTGACGCGAACCGAGCTGGCTTTTTCTTCTCAAGAAATCTTCAATTTTAACCGTTTTCAATATACTTAAATTTTTTCTTCTCGATTTCGGCTTTGGTATCGTATCCCCAAAGAATAGATATGAATGACATTTTTTTGATCGGAAGAAGCGAGTTTACCTCAATAAGACACGATCAGTTCGATGCAGACACGAGCTAGAGCAGCATGTCTGAGAGTGAGAAATAATGAGCCAATGCACAAGCAAATGTTCCTTCTGCGTTTATTTCACATGCAGTCCACTCCAAAAGGTCTATGGCTAGTTGGCTGTGTTTGGTTTTAGGTGCTTTTTCGATCCGTATATTTTTTTTTTTTTTTTTGTAGCTGAGAAACCTATATACTTTAATACCGCATGACGCGCGAGACACGGTACCGTTGTATAATTTTCACGCATATTTGCACTCACTTTTAGGTCAATTCCGGTAGGTGGTTTTTGAAACGGACAGGAATTAAGTATTCATTTCGCCAAGTCGAAACCCAACAAAATATAGAGCGGATGACCTTTGCATTAACTTGGTGTGCGAATATTTTTGTTGGATGCTCGGTGACGGCCCCTCCACTTTTGTTACGGCAGATCACTTCCTTTCTGTACGTTGGAAGTTTTTAATTATTTCTCATATACTATTGAAATAGAGTCCGAATTGGTACATGGATGCCAGGTGTGCGTGACTTAGGAGGTTGCACACTTTTAAGTCAAATGCTACCTGATTTAATGACATGTAGCAAAAATCTATCAAATAGGCCTAGATATGC
>JAHPZR010023692.1:35000-37500 GCA_019787425.1 Platygyra sinensis
GACAGGATCAGTCGATCAGACACAGCTAGACAGCATGTCTGAGAGTGAGAAATAATGAGCCAATCACAAGCAAATGTTCCTCTGTGTTTATTTCACATGCAGTCCAAAAGGTCATGCTAGTTGGCTGTGTTTGGTGCTTTCGATCCGTATATTTTGTAGCTGAGAAACCTTATACCCATGACGCGAACCTGTACCGTTGTAAATTTTCACAATTTGCACTCACTTTTAGGTCAATCCGGTAGGTGGTTTTTGAACGGACAGAATTAAGTGACTGGTGTTGGTTTGTGGTAAAAAATAGCTTTTTCGGAGGGATACAAAGGGGAAATTGAAGATTTATCGTAGAAGAGAAGGCCAGCTCGTTGTTTCATAACAAGGTGACTGATCCCTGCTGCAGTTTGTCCGTTATTTTTAGCGGTTTCATCTCGCATCTGATTGGTCGCAAAACAATAAACATTCCAGAAATTTTCTCTAGTGTTCACGGTTTTACGGGAGACTGTAAAGTTTAACCAAAGCACAAGTTAACCTAACATGAGCCCGTGATCCAATAAAAAACCGAGCACTTGGTCAGCAGTCAACTTATAAAAACCATGTGACCTAGTTGACTTCTAAGTCCTTGAGCCCGCAATATGATAATGTGATACTGGTCAGCAGATACCTTGTTTTGACAAGTGTCAATTGACCGTGACATTGATGTCCAACATTAGGGACCTTACGCATCTACGACGGCGACGGCGAGGACGACGCCTAGTAAAACATGTGTTTCCATTTTACTTTGAAAGCTCGCATTTATTGAGATTTATTCAGTGTATTTGTTGGTATTAAAACATGCCTCAGCTGAATATGCTACGAATGCATCCAGTTCTAAAGAGAAATACGAAAAATAAGCCTTTGTATTTCACATTCTCCAAACAACGCAGAATCTGGTTATTTCACGTTGTTGTTTTGCAGAGGACGGCAAAGAAATGTACCAAGAGTTATAACGCACGTGCACAGCTATTGTTCTGCTCATTAAACCTTTTGTTTGGCGACGTTCTCGTTGCCGTTGCCGTCGTGTTTTTTGTAAGGTCCCTATTAAAAGAGGAATGCTACAGACCAAGGAGGCATGTCTCCGTCAACTAACCTATTAGCTGGAGTATGGCCGCTATCTTGCGCGACTCTTGTCGTGTGTACGCACCCAAGAGCAATATCGTTTAGCCATGATAACAATGAGAACATCAATTCATGGGTTTCCTTTTCTTTCTTATGTGGGTATGGGGCTCCGCTTGGGGATTGTTTGGGTCCATTTTATAGAAGTATTTTGACAAATAACTCGTCTATAAGGTTACAACAGGTTTCAGACCCATTCTAAGCTTAAGGATGGGGCTTATTACTTTGGATTTTTATATGTCTGGATTTATGAAAACGATGCTAAGACCTGAAGTCGCGCCCTTAGTTGTTAACTGTTGCCAGCCTCCTTAGGCGAGATGCACTGAAAAGGCAGAGCCCAGCGTTACTTTCCTCTAAGCAGTCCGGGGACTCCGGGAGAATGCCAGTTTGGGAAGAAGCGATGACGCCACGATTCTATTGTTTCGCCCGAAAATCGCAAAAAATAAACGCAAGAAAATATGGGCTCTCAAAGAAGCTTGATTCTAGGTTCCATCGTTCAATATCTGAGAATTTCAAAGCCTCATTATCGAACGTTCCACGGGCGAGAAATGGGAACTTTTGGAAGAGCGAATCGATAAAATCTGTATCATTTTGGAAGGGCCTTCGAAGAAGCCGCCGCCATTTTGATCGCCATCGAATGTGAGTTCATGTTGTTGTGCTTTTTTCAATAGCTTGCCGAATTTTTTCGATATCGAGGCAAATTTTCCTCGAAACTACAATAAGTTAGTGTTGTGTCGCCAAAGTTTCATCGGTGGCAACAAGCTAGTAAAATGGCAACCACGTATTGAAAATTGCCGTCATGAGAAATGGTTTCTGACAGAAAACGAGTGATATAACTTATCGCGGGTACTTCGAGTCTTTCTTCGTTTTCACACGATATTTCGTAGTCGTCTTGTTTAGAAGGAGAGTCTGTTATTCTGTGATAGCTGAATCATTTAAGCAGATTTACGAATTTTTTTTTCGGCGCGAGATGCCTGGAATTTGACTGAAGTGCAGGTTTGATAAGGGGAACATTTATCATACACATGCACTGACAAAGACAACCCTTTCCTCTCCCTACCACCAATGCTTACCCTACAGATAGTTAAAATATTTCCAGGGTAATGTTTATATTTAAACAATTCATTGATTTCTTTATTAACTTACAGCAACATCATTCCCTTAAATATGAGGTGTAAAGGAAAACACCTTCACAGTCTCTGTTAAATTTAAGGACTTGTTCAAATGGAAAAATGTTGTGATCAATACATGATTTGTTTAAGGACGTTCGCGCTAATTGTTTCTGCGCATCCTTACTGCGCACGCAAATTCACATGCCACCTCATCCATGAGCGCGCGCGCTAAGTCATAAAAT
>JAHPZR010023692.1:40000-73619 GCA_019787425.1 Platygyra sinensis
GACGCCGGTGTAATCTTTTCTACGCTCAAACATACAGACCCACAAACCGTTCGCGGTAGATCCACTCGAAACGATGGCGTGTGTAATTAGCATATATTTCGGAACGGGTCGTTCCGCGAACTCAAAATAGCAAAAGAATCAAATGATTTAGCTTATTTAGCGAAGGTGATTATACCAGAATCATACCAGAAATCAAATGAGTTGTCAGTGAACAGAAAATGTGGACAGAATGTTGCTACAGACGACAGAAGAACATTTACTGATAAAGACAAGGTGCGTCGTATTCAAACTCTAGGAAACGACAACAAAAATGCCATGTTCTGCATGTTGGACTGCGAAAGTGGCTTTCATCAGAGTGAGGATAAACGTAACCTTAGGTCTAGTTATGTAACGTCTATCTTGATTACTAAGATTACATTCGCTATGTTTTTGCTCAAACTAAGTACATTATCCGCTGTCATTTTTCTCTTTGTTTCATTAGTTTTGTCGCTTTTATTTTATTCGCATGTTGTGCAGGCATGTGCAAGCATGCTTGTTTCGTATCACTAACTAACGTGGTAGCAGATGAATGTGATCATGTTGTATTGGACAAGGCAGCGCTATGTATGGTACCCTATGTATACAACAAAAGTGTGACGAATCAGCGTTGTGCGTACAAGAAACTGATGTTGCAAAGGAAATAACATTCAGGTCTCGCTACATGATGTTTGTTTATCACTGTAATATCAGTTAAAAATCCTGAGTACCATGTGCGAAGACGATTCGATCGTGAGCCCAGCAGAATACCTGTAAAAAAAACTAGGAAAGCTTTCACATAAAAACACAAAAAAAAACAAGCCAATTGGTCTACAGGCGAAACCGTCGAGTTAATTTTTATTGTAGTAAACAAGAGTTCTTCACTATTGTATTTTTCGGTATTCTTTATACGTCACAGTTATTTTAGCCCTCTTTATTGCTCTATTGGATTTCAAATCGAAAGTAATCCAAATTTTTGTTTCTGAAAGCTGTCATTCTCTGGCTCGCCATGAATACCTCCAAGGAGGTCAAAAGGAGTTTTTCTTTATTGTATTTTGCAGCATTCGTTATCAGACGTTGACATCAGACATTGATACGTTTATTCTAGCCCTGTTTAAATTTTGATAGACCTGAAATCTTAAGTAATCAAAGTTTTCTTTATGAAAGCCGTCGTTCTCTGGCTCGCCATGAATACCTCCTAGGAGGTCAACAACAGTTTTTCATTATTGTATTTTCAGTATTCATTATCAGACGTTGATATCAGACATTGATGCGTTTCTTTTAGCCTTGATTACTGTTCCATTAGACTTCAAATCTAAAGTAATCAAAGTTTTGTTAATGAAAGCAGTAGTTCTCTAGCTTGCTATGAATACCTCCTAGAATGTCAGGCAATTGGAGGACACTCTTCCCACGCGTTAACCGCTGAGTTGTAAATATTTTGGTTACGATACTGAAATGAGGCATTTCTAAACGTTGTCTTATAACTGCGGTGTATTTACAATCAGCTGTGTAGAACAATAAGTAGTGTGGTTCACTAATAGTTATCATGCACGGTTAGTAAAATTTTGCTGGTTAATTGAAAATAAAAGATGAAAATTCACTTAAACTTGCATATTTCTGTATAATTATAGTCGATTCTCAGATTGCGGCAACCTTTCATAAGCGACCGCCTCTCCTCTCCTTTAAGGGTAAATATTAAAAATATTTATTTTGGAACACGCAAACAGTTTCAAAACAGCACAACGTTGCGGATTGCAAATAACGATCTCGTTATTTCGCGTGGCCGCTTAACACCCTGAAGAAGTCAGTAATGCAGAAACGTCGGTTGATTTACACCGCCATTAAACGTCCTTTTTTAAAAATATTTTCATATTTACTTGTAGTATAAAAGATGCTCTATACCTTTTAGAGTACTGACCCAAAACATATATCACAGTGTGTACGACCCTTGGTCCCAGGGCTTTTTCCCTCCCCACGCGTCTCCTAATAGATTTGCAACGTTCACCTACCATGGGATGAACCACCACACGGTGTACCGGACACGTGTCACAGTGATTTGGGTACCCCCGCGTTTTGGGTACCCCCGAACCCAAATCCCTAGTGTTTTGGGTATCCCCAGTAGGGATACCTAAAACACTGAAAGCGTTAAATACCGTAGACTGGGGCAAGTGAAATCATCAAAAATTCTCCTCAAAACCCATTTTTTTTCTTACGAAGCTTTGTCTTAATTCTTAATCTTAATCTAAACACAATACGTCTCCAAAGTAGTCGCAGTTGATAACAGACTGTCTCATTCAAGTCCGCAGAAAGAAGTTTCGGAGATGAATCCGAAATAATACAAATGACGTAGACACTAACTGGCTAAGAATCTTTGAATACGCCTAGTGTTTTGATACATCTCCTTCCGAAGTGTTGGTTTGTAATCATTCCGTTTGGTCAACTTATCCAAATCCACCGAAGACAAAAAGGCAACGCAAGCAAGACGAAATCATTCAAAACTGACTAGGGGATATCCAAATCCCTAGTGATGAGGGTATAATTGTCTCCTTCCTGCATAGCCTTTGCTTGTTATCGTTTCTTTAATTCAGTGTAGCCAAATGCACCGAAGAAAATAGGCAAACTGCAAACTTACAAAGACGAAAGACATTCCAGTGTGAGGAAACGGACTAGAAATGCCAAACTGTAGAGGGATACCCAAATCCCTAGTGATATCAGTATCCCCTTCCTAGTGATATGGGTACCCCGTTCTTATATGTTTATTTGTTATCGTTTCTTTAATTCAGGGTAGCCAATTAGACCAACCTCGTGGTTGCAAATCGACCGAAGGTTAAAAGGCAAAACAAACTAACAAAGACGAAAGACACTCCACTGAGGAAGAGACTAAAACTACCAAAATGTAGGGGATACCCAAATCCCTAGTGATATGGGTACCTCCTTCTTAGTATGTTTATTTGTTATGGTTTTTTTAATTCAGGGTAGCCAAATCGATATAAGATAAAAAAGCAAGGGAAAACTTACAAAGACTAAAATCATTCTACTGATGAAGACACTAGAAATGCCAAAAATGTAGGGGATACCCAAATCCCTTGTGATATGGGTACCCCCTTCTTATATGTTTATTTATTATCGTTTCGTTAATTCAAGGTAGCCAAATCGATATAAGACCACCGCCCCTCCTCGTTCGCCTCAGAGGGCGGTAAGATGAGAGACCCTGGGAGTGAGGTTGGAGCATCTCAATGTTTTCTCTTGGTCTTTGTGCGCTTTTCCGAGAAGGCATATGGTGCATCAATTTTCTTAAATAAATACGCAGTTGACATGTTTAATGAATTTTTGTTTTCTTTGGGCGATTTTTGGAAAAATCTGCCTGCCCTGCCCATGCACTACGGCGTCTTTGGTCCACTGAAGTTTTTTTTCCAAATTTTGCTCCAAGGGATTGCATTAGGAAAAAGCTCTAATTTTGACCCAATTTTTGGCAAACAAACAAAATTCACTCTGGTGTGATGTCCCCCTTTTGTAATTTTCCAAACTTCATTCTTTTAAATAAACAATGACAGACCCCACAACCTATTTGCACGTACTATTTGTTTTAGCGGACTCTATCAAGCCCATGCTGGGCACTTTTCAAAAGGAAGTTAATTATCATTGGTTCTCGTGTGACAGTTGGCGTTTCAAGGGAGCGCGGTTGTTTGGGGGGCGTTCGGTACAATGCCTGGGATTGATTACAGGACTCACCCCCCTAACCCCCATCACTCCCTCCCAGTTTCGTTCCCTTCGCGCAAGTTTTGGAAACGTCTGCTACACAGGTTACCATCACCTCCAGATTTCACCTTAACAGCATGATTGATAGTCGGCAAACAAAAAACAAAGTACACAAACAAAGCCAGGAAGGGGGTTTTTAGTGCATTTTTCTGCAGTGAACAATTTGAAGCTGAAAAATTCAAATTCGAACCAAGTGAGGTGTTATTGTGTCATTTTGACGCAAGAGTAAAAATGTTTATATTCTTACTATCAATACTATCAATGGGAACCACATTCTCTTATCTTTTTGTTGAAGAAAATACAATGCAAATCTAAATGTTAGCATTTCCATTTGGATTTATTTCTACAGGGATAGACAATTAAAGTTGATGGCATTAGTACATTGGCATCCAACGTGAAAGCCTTTAGGCTTCTCGTTGATCAAAGTTATCAAAATGTGCTAACAACAAACGAGTGGCACACAAGCCACAAGGCGAGTGTATCACTGATGCTCTTCACACATTTTGACGTCTTCTGATATCAATCAGGCCCAGTTCAGACGCCCAAACTTTTCATGAGCCGAACTTAATGCGAATTTGGACCGACCTAAATTAACAAACGTACGCCTGTTGATTCAGACGTCGAACTTAATTCGCCGAACTTAATTCAGTTTCAACCAAAACTGCTTGTAAAAAAACCGAAAACCAAAACTGCTTGTAAAATATGTTGTAACAATTTATGCATTAGGTTCGGCGCATGAAAGGTTCGGCGTCTGAATCAAAGCCGTCCCAAAGGCGAAATTCCCGGCTGAGCCAGGCGGGAGGAACGCCTGAGCCGTTCTTAACTGATTCAGATGCCGAACTTTACATGTACTTAATTCAAGGTATTAGGTTCAGCTCATGAAAAGTTCGGCGTCTGAACTGAGCCTTACTGAACAGATGCATGGTAACATGGAATCTATCTGTTTTAAATAATGAAGAAAATCAACAAAAGTTAAAGACGTCATCTATTCATCTGTCCTCCAATTGATTAGCAGTAAGAACCAGTCAAATGTGACCTAATTGTTTACAATGTATGTGAAAACATATTACTAAATTTTTACCTTCAAGGTGATTAGACTCATTGATATGTTTTAAACCCTTCTTACGTGTGCTTGAAGGACTTGGCTTTCTACGCTTTACAGGTGAGTGCTGATCATTGTCAGAAGAACCTCGGGAGGAAATAGATAAAGATGCATGTTATAATTGCTTAACTTTAGTGCTTCAGTGCTCATCTATGCATCTGTCCTCAAGTTGATTATAGGTAAGAACCAGTCAAAATGCAACCTTTTGTTTTGAATTTTGATTACAATGTGAAAACATTTTAGTAAATATTTACCTTCAAGGTGATTAGACTCATTGATATGTTTTAAACCCCTCTTGCATGCACTTGAAGGACTTGCCTTTCTTCGCTTTACAGGTGAGTGCTGGTCATTGTCAGAAGAACCTCAGGAGGAAACGGATAAAGATGCATGTTATTAATAGCTTAACTTCGGTGCTTCGGTGCTCATCTATGTATCTGTCCTCCAGTTGATTATAAGTAAGAACCAGTCAAAATGTGACCTTTTGTTTTGAATTTTGATTACAATTTATGTGAAAACATTTAAGTAAATTTTTACCTTCAAGGTGATTAGACTCATTGATATGTTTTAAACCCCTCTTGTGTGCACTTGAAGGACTTGCCTTTCTTCGCTTACAGGTGAGTGCTGATCATTGTCAGAACCTCAAGAGGAAATAGATAAAGATGCATGTTAACAATAATTGCTTAACCTCGGTGCTTACCAAAATAGTCAAATAGTCAACACACCTCTCTTTGATAGCGATCTGGCACTCTGATAAAAGAAAAAAATCACTAAATTAACATGTTAGGCAAAACAAATGTTTAATCCTTCAGATACCGATACATCAGATAGAGGTAGTGAACATACAGAAAAAAAGGGTCACAGCAAAGGCATTCAAGGCAACTGACCTTTTTTCAGGAATGGTTTTTGTTTTGGAAGAGGATGAAAAAATACCAAATTAACAGGGTAAAGCAAAACAAATGTATGAAACATAAGAAAAGCATACGGTAAGATACTTAACGGTTATTATGCTTAGAATGAGAAATGCAGTAAAACAGAGAAACAAAAGTTAATGTCACAGTCAACACCCTGATTATTGTTATTCCTTCACAAAAAAAATTGGCAGTTGATTTACATACTGTCAAAACCCCTATTGATTGGCCACCCTGGGGGAATGGTTGCATTGATAAAGGTTGGCCATTTTGATTTAATAGGAAATTGCCAGG
The DNA here is from genome assembly GCA_019787425.1 of Platygyra sinensis. Lineage (NCBI taxonomy): Eukaryota > Metazoa > Cnidaria > Anthozoa > Scleractinia > Merulinidae > Platygyra > Platygyra sinensis. Next base: position 46,079 of record JAHPZR010023692.1, read on the forward strand.
AATTAGCATTAAGGGTTTATGAAGTGAAAAGGTATATCCATTGCAAACATCAAACGTTGTAATTTTAGCCATAAAATGATGTATTTATTGTGAAAAATAAAGTTAGTTGTTGTTTTTACAGGTATGGATTTGATCATTTCAGAAGCAAAAAGTAATGAATATACTATGGAGGCCTCTAACACACCACATGACTTAACGTCATTCTCGTCCCAGAGCCCACGATCCATCTGGCTTGCGACAGGAATCGAGAGCTCTGGGAGCAAACATTTCAGGCATGCGCCATAGATGCAGACTGCGTGAAACCGGATGGGCAGAATTCAGTTATTTCCTTTGTTATTTCAAAATGGTTGCTCCCAGAGCTCTCGTTTTCCGATCGCTGGTCAAGGGGAACGAGGCTCTGGGAACAAGATTGACTTAACATCTGTTATACAGTCTAGTTGTGACACTTGAGCTACATTGAAATCATCTTCATCATCCGGAGTAACATCTTAAAAAAGAGGTATTAATTGCCACTGGATCAATAAGTTACTAATAAACAATCCCCACATAAAAGAGGGAGTTTTTCATTCATTTGAACAGACAATTTGTTTCCAATAAAACCAGAGAAAATATTTTTTGACTAAACTATTTGTAACGCATTGGAAAACAAGCTTAGTTCAATTATGATACCAACAGTTGTTTAAGGTGGCTGAAAACAGTTTCCAGTACTTTCATTTCGTGTCCAGTTCAGAGCCACCTTACATTTTTGAAAATTTAAGGTGGCTCTGAACCCCCTTCGCAGAATTTTTTTAAACTTTGCAAAAAGTTGCATCTTATCATGCTGATTACAATTCAACAATAAAAAATGGGGGTCATGGAGCTTGTTTTGAGTTATAGGCACTTAGAGCTAAAATTAAGGGTGTTTTCAGCAGGTCATATTGTTGCTATGGTAACTTATTCTGCCATAAAATTCACAGCAACTTGTTCCCCGATGATTGGGCAGTTTGTTGATACCATGATTTTTGGCATTAACCGATAAAAGAGTGGTTATAATGACACGTCAAACTGTAAGTCTTGGAAAGTACTGGAAACTGTTTCCAACCATCTTAAGGACGGTGCCTATTAAATACAAAGGTTTTTGCGCCAAGTTAGGACCACGCGGAAAAAGTAGATCTTTGTAAGGGCTATTGGAATCCACAAAGAAAGATAGGGGTAGCCACGCATTTTTTCGAGATAATTAGCCTTGAATCCCAACAAAAATGCTGACATCAGCATTTTTCTGAAAAAAGCAGGAAACGATATTTCTTCACAGATTTCCTTAGAATTCACCTCTCCGTACAGAAAGGCAAACACAATTAATAAGATCTTTAAACTACATGGCAAGTGGTAACATGAAAATCATTTTTGGTACGTTTTTAATAAAAAAATCGTTGCAAAAGCGCTTTTAGCGTCTCTGACAGCCTTCCTCTGGTTCAGCTAAAATACAGTCTAAATACCTTTTGTTCACAACCAGAAACTAATCACATGTTGAATAGGCTTGCCGCTTCCATTTCGCAACATAAAATGTAGGGGTAACCACGCGTTTTTTTTAAGTTATTGATCTTTTTTGAAAACTTTTGCGATGCCCGTTACATTTTTTCCTGTCACCTCCCCAGTAAGTAAGGCATTTGTGTTTCTGCGCGCGCACTACGCCTTCTACAGGTACTTGTTTACAGTTCGATTTCAGTGTAATTTTCGAAAGATAACAGCTAGGTTTTCAACTGGAAGACGTTAACAGTTAGTGGTTAGCGATATGCTGCTATTCTGGTCTCCCTGGTCTAAGTACAGGTTCATTAAAATTGATTTGGTCACCGTAGGAAAATTTTGCTTTAATTTTCGTCGTGTGCTTGGTGGCGTAGTTGATTGCGTCAATGTCAACCCCAGCGCACGCACGCTTAACCATGGCTTGCGTGATGCGCAGAACGTGTGCGCAATAACAAAAGTAGGCACCGTCCTTAAGTGGACAGTAAATGACCCTGTGCCACACTACCAGGGCCATAAGGATTAATGTCAATGATGAAACTTTATGCAACCACAAAAAATCCATACTGGAGAGTGTGTTACCTTGAAATCTCTAGCCAAGGAAGCATCAAGCTCTCCAGATGCAGGCTTGGGTTTTGTCACCTCCTTTATTATGTTTACTAGCATTTTAAAATAAAAAATACATTATTTTCCTTATTTTATGTAGACATAGACCCTTTGCATAAATGGCGCCTAAATTTGAATAACAATACTTGATACATCCTTAACCTCACATTCATGTTTCAAGACAAAGGAAATTTCACATGAATGTGAGGCTAAGGATGTACCAAGTATTGTTATTCAAATTTAGGCGCCATTTATGCAAAGGGTCTATACACTGCTCGGAACAGAAATAAAAATAGTTAAATACGTTAAATATAAAACGGTAAGCTTTTATAAATTCAGATATGCAATTCTAACTATTTGCATCAAAAACAAATGAAACGTAATCAAAAGAACAGATGGGAATCCTGAAAATGATGTTACTGTCAAACTTAGAAACTGAACAATTAAAAATATCTGCAGATCAGCTGAATATTTATTGTGTTATAACCAGTCAAAAGCAGAGTTTTCATCTAGAATTCTAGTGGTAGGAGAATAGTTTAAAGTAACAGGAGAATATTTTGAAAGAGTAGAGCTCCTCTTAAGAGAACTGCCACACTCTGTGGAAATTTAGCAAGAGAGTTCCTCATAGTAGACAGAGAATTCTCTGATCTCCAATGTCTAATGAACACCCTACAAAAGCAAGATCTTTTTAGACCACAGAAACAACAAAAAAACAGAGGCGTTTTCCATCAGTCATGACACTAACTTGGTTTGTTTCAAGATACACTCATTGTGAGTGTCTTTACATGTACCGGTATATACAGTATTACTGGAATTTTAAATTATGGACTTTTTCAGCAACACACTGGTAATGTTGAAATTCTATTGTTTCAAACAGCTATTATGGGATTCTCAGGAGGCAAATTAGTGCATATTTGCCCCTAAAGAATTCCATGATAGAATCTGATATTTAAAAAATAGACCATTTTACAGTTGTCTGCTCAGTGACCTGGTCTCTGGGTTGCAGTGAGGGTGGAGGTGGTCTTGTTTTGATACAGACCTTACTGCATTTGTTGTGTAAATCAAATCGTTATGTTACTTAAAGGGGCAGTGTCATGCTATTTGACAACTTTATAAAAAGCTAGAAAGTGTCCTCGCATCAACTGAATTCCAAAAATAATGGTCTAGTTTTGCTAATAAAGACTATTTGAAGGTACCGAAACTGTTTCCTGTTGCCTGTCGGTACAGATGGCAAGGATGGAAATGGATTGAAACTTGAAAAAATGGCCAATTTTTTCAAGATTTGATGCTACGTATTCAAAAAATCCTCAAGAGATTTATTATGGTTAGCCCTCTCTGATAAAATTCATTTGATACCTTTGTCGACGCTTTACAGAAGCATTTATTTATGAGGAATGCCTCAAAGTGATGATTTTAGCACAGAATTGACCTTCCATTTTTTTTTGTAAAAACTGCAAAATCCTCATGACACTGTCCCTTTAACTACATGTAGTTGGCAATTGAATGAAAAACCAGAGAGGTCTGTATCAAAGCAAGGTCAACTCCAGCCTTGCTTCAATGCATTCAAAGGCCACAGGTAACTGTCACACACGACTGTAAAATGGCCTATAGAATTCAAAATGGCCACCATATGGGCAAAAAAGGTCCATTGCTATTCCTTCATATGGACAGCCACATGGACCATGGTTGGAGTGATTTTGGGAAGTCATTGTGACAATGACTCAAGTGAGCAATGGTAACTCAATGTGATGGTCACGTTGGCATAGCTATGAATAGGAGAGTAGGGCATTAAAGCTCTTTAAGACGTGTAATATATGATGGACTGTAAATTGATTTTTAATATATTCCTTGCTTATAATACATTGTAAAGCGCCATGAGCTCAGGATACGAGCGCTATATAAATATAGTTGTTGTTGTTGTTGTTGTTGTTATAAAATAATGCAAACTTCTGGTAGTTTTACCTCTGGTAACGCAAACCTTGCTTTGATGCGGTATATATTTTGGCAAACAATTACAACCCCTAGGATAATAAGTAGACTGGTTTGATGATCGAAAGACCCTGAAAGGATTGACAATGATAGCTTTATATATTATAATCTAATGTTATGATGACCAGGCCAATGGTTAACACCCCAACTTTTGTTATTCTTCCCAAATAAATCTGCACTTGATTTACACATGTAGTCAAAGCCCTATTGATTGGACACTGTCCCTGGGGGAACTAGGAGGTGGCTGCATTACTACAGGTTGGCCATAGGGATTTGTCAGGAATTAGCATAAAGCGGCCTTCACACGGCAAACTAAAGTTGGCAAACTCATGTTGGCAAACTGACAAGTTGATGTGTGTGAACGGCACAAAAACAGTCAGCAAACAAGTTGGCAAACTGTTGGCGACAAATAGAACTTGCCTCTATTCTCGCCAACGTTTTCGTGTTGGTAAACTCGTATCTGACGTGTGAACGGTTGGCCAACATGTGTTGGTAATTTTCAACCAATCAAAACGAGCTCTATTCACGTGATATATTTGCGTGACACTTCACAAAATGGGGGACGCGAATCAACACTTTTTAAATTTAATATCAAAGCGGTTCACAATTGTCGGGCTGTTCGCGACGTTTCATCTATAGCCTACAAAGATACTAAAAACAAACAAAACAAAACGGAGGAGCGCGCGGACAAACTTGGTTTTGTCCAAATCTTTCTAATTCTCCACTGCTTTTGGATCTTTTCTTCTTATCCTCAGTTTCACTGTTGTACGTGATTGAAACTGCACTAAAAAGCGGCCATGTTGGAAATTGCCGTGTTTGTTATTTGCCAAGAGTTTGACGTGTGAAGGAACGAGTTTGCCAACTTTTTGAAGTTTTCCAACACGAGTTTGCCAACTTAAGTTTGCCGTGTGAAGGCCGCTTAAGGCTTTATAAAGAAAAATTCAATTGTAAACTTTAAAATGTTTTGTTTATAATATCTATAAATGTTGCAGTGGAACCCCATTAATATGACCACCTTCGGGCTATGGAAAACTGGTCATATTAAGGGGGTGGTCGTATTAAAGGCGTTCTTTAAATAGGAAAATGACTGACTGAGCTTTTTTTGGGCCAGAATAAAGTGGCCGTAATAACAAGGTGGTTTTATTAATGGGGTGGTCGTAAGGCTGTAATTGTGAGAAAAAAGTATAGCAGAGATGTCAACTTATTCAAATAGAAACATGCATTTCAGTTAAAGGGCCCTAGTCAGCCTCTGCCATTTTCAATGACATCGAAATTATGAAGGCATGTTTAACTATCTTAAGTAGTTTCACACTGATTTTTCTTTGTTTTGACAGGCTCGAAATAAAATATAATAGCCAAATTCCTACATGTAAACAAAAACAAAGGTGTGGCTGACTAGGGCCCTTTAAGGCAACATCAGGAATCTCCTGAAGACAACAATTAACATAATTTATTTTAATTATTATAATAAATTATGTTTGTTCAAATGTTTTTACCAGTAGTCAATTTAGACTCCTATCTGTCATCATCTTTTCCAAAAGAAAGCCAAACTACATTTGTACGTGTATTAAATTTTGGGTGGGCACTTAATAAGGGTAAAGGCAATGGAAAATTCCCTAATTGGGATGAGCAAATCATTTCTATGGCCAAAATTGAGGGGTTTATTTACAGCATTTTACTGGAACAATTTCAGGACTGTGATAACAGGCTGTTTGACAAAGAGTGGCCACTGAACAACTACAAAACGCAATTGCAGGACCCCCATTTTCATCAATATTTGTCATAACCTTCTGTTGTTATCAAAATAACATCCCTTCCCCTGCAAGCATGATGGTTCATCTGCAATCAGGCATAACTACTGACCACTGATTTGGGCTCTTATGCTTCACTACTGCCAATCATATACGGCTGTAGTCATGTCTTCACTAGCATTCAAATATGATAGGCCTGCATTATTATCTAAATTCCTCAATAACAAAGACAAAGGACTTATTTTGAAACAATTACCAAACAGATTTGTTCCATGACCAATGGTTTTATCCATTTTTGTGTGATTGCTGTGGTCTTGTGATTGATTAGAGGTGGTCTTTTACCTTGCTTAAGAAACATGAAAATTATCCTTGATTTTAAACCAATTTCCATTCCTCTAGGGAACGCAAAAACAGGATTCCAGTGTTACGTGTACAAATTAAATGTTTACAACTATAATTTGAATTTGGTGATTTGATAAATCCATGAAACCAGATTTGGAAGAATTTACAGGGCTTGACACTAACTTTTCAACTTACCAGCCTAGTGGCTAGTGAGAACTTAATGTTACTGGCCAAATTTTGTTTTTCTACCCAAGTGTTCAGGTAGGTCCACTAACAGCAGAACTGCTAGCAAGACTTGAAAGCACACCACGCAAATGGCTCTCTTAATAATTACATTGCACTTAAAGGAGTTCCAAAAAAGTTCCAGTTCCCAGAAAGACTTTCAGGACTCTGTTTTTCTTTAATTCCTTGGAAAAATATTGAAACACAAGACACTGTAAAAACTGTTGAAACTTCTTCACAGACAGGCACAAAACAAAATCCAAAAAAGGACAATATGTGTGCTTTCAGAAAATGCTGTCTTGTTTGCCAAATATTTCTTTCAACATAATAACTTGTTCAGTTACCCGTCTACATACCACAAAGTGAAAAGGAGGTCAACTTAAATTTGCATACATGCTGAACAGCATGACTTTGTGCCCAGTACCCAGATACATCCACAATGAAATTGTGACCTTATTTCAAAGAAAAGTATTGATTTTGTGATTGTCTCCCATAAAAAAGGACAGAAACTAGCTCCACCAAATATTTCACTTTGTTTACTAGCTAAAGTGGCTAATGGAAATCAAAAACCTATTAGCCAAAACTAGATTTCTACTAGTCTGTGCCTTAGTTGATAAAAGTGTTGTTTTTTGTCACTGACTTGTATATTACAGCTAACTCTTAAGCCTCCATCAGTTGAAAAAACCGCTTGATGTTATGCGCGATTTAAAAACTTTTAAATTGAAATGTTGCGCATGCTGTATGCGCATGACTCGAGAGAATTTAAGTGCGTGCAAGGCACTTACTTGTAGACTTCTGGGATGACCATGTGATCATTCCCAGCGTTCAGGTCTTTTACGGACATCCAAGCCTCCAGAAAAAGCCGCTGATGGTAATGCGCCTATTTGCTATGCCTATTTGGCTAATGTTGGTGTCAAGCCCTGATTTAATTGGAGAATCTGTTAAATGTTTTGCCTAATAAATAACTTATCTTTTTCATGATTCTGAATTAATGTGATTAGTATAAGTAAATCTTGAGAATATATATAAGTTTGATGCCACAAAATGTTACGTCTACAAAATATAAATCATGTAATATGATACTTGATTCTGTAAAGCTTACACAATGTCAGTGCCATGTTAAATTTCTTCCAAAGTTTTTGAACCACACCCTCATTTTCCAGTCTTTGCTTTCTGCAGCCAATGCAACCACTGACAACTTCAGGCTTAGCAGTTTCTCGTTTTCTCTTTCCTTCCATGCTCCTACATGTACCAATACAACGTACACCAAATGGGGTATCTAAAAGAGGGAATATGGCTCGAAAACTCAGTAAACTTTTGAATGGTTGCTTAGAGGTCACAGTGAGGCTAAGTTAAACAGGATATGACCATGCATATTTTTCTCTTGCTCAAGCAAAATTACTAAAAGTGAACCAGCATTCTGGTTGTTTGTGTTCAGAACCAGAGAGGATACAATTTAGACAATATATATTATTCATTGATCTTCAGAAGGGTTTGAGTAATCCTCAGAAGTGCTCGGGAAAGACCTAATTACCTTCGGCAATCTTCAGAACGCCTAGGGTGAACTTGGAGCACATACAGGTACATACATACATACATATTATTAATTATTAATAAACAATAAATGCATTCTACTCAAGAAAACAATAATTACCATACCTACATACATACATACTTTATTTGATATCACAGGTTAAATTATAGGCAGCCAGAGACTGATGTGGACCTACTGTCTACGGTAAAATGGAAAATTACTTAACATCTTCTGTAAGAAAAAAGGAATTTGGCTAAAACAATCTAGGTATACTATTATCATATTGGATTAACATTTACTTAGAATTAACAAATAAAGAAACCTAAGCAGTGTATTACACTGTGATAAAACACGACTGGTATTTGAGAACATGAGGGAAATGTAGAAAACACGAGCCGCAGGCGAGTGTTTTTCTACATTTCTTGAGTGTTCTCAAATGACTGGAGTGTTTTATCACAGTGTAATACACGGCTTAGGCTTCTTCATTTGCTTTATGATATAGATTTTGCACGCGCAAAACAATAAAACGCTTTTTCTATGTTTTATACCGTGATAAAACATAGGTTTTGACCAATCAGAACGTGCACAGGGCCCTATCTATGTTATAATTAGAATTAAAGTGCATGTCTGTCATCATGTGTCTTTGTACTAACTTCAGATATCTTAAATTTGTATCATGTTATATGAAAATTGCACTCCTTTGTTGCCAATCAGAATCAAGTAAGGCTGTAGGGAAAAGAACATGATGACTATGACAGGGCTCAAAGTTAACTCTTTAGCATACTTGCAATCTTTGGACTAACTACAGAATACCCTTGTGTGATTTTACAAAACAAAGTATATAGCAATAGTTGCTATTCTTATTCAATGAAATGCAAATATGTGGCAGGGTATTCTGCAGTTGCGAATTTGTGAGCCTTAATTCTGAACCCTGGTAACCTGCGATCAGGCGTCCTTTTTTTTTTGTGGCGGGAAGGAACGCCTGATACAATTACTTGACTATTCGTCTGCCGCCCCCTAGTTAAAACATCTGTCAGCAAGAATGTCAGCGACGCCATCAGATAGTGAATCAATCGGAATTACCGGAAGTCGATTCGTGGGCTGAAATTACCCAAGGCGCAAACAGCGGTGAATTTACATACAGTGCTGTACAGTAAAATGCATCCTCCTGTTTCGTTCGTAAATGAGTAAGTTTCAGAGGCAGAACAAGAAATGCTATCCTTGTGCATCTAGCGTGTCAATTGATAAAGGTACCGTTCCTCTTTGTAAGCCAACAAAAAGCAATGGTTGTTTTTGATGTGGCGTTGGCTGTACTGCCCATATGAAACAACACTTTTGGAATTAACTGACAAATAGCACTCTTGCCGAATTCCGTCGGCAGCACGGCCAAAACATATCTCCCATGGCATACGATTCTATGAAAGCATTATATTTGTTCATCTTTGAGAGTTTTGTGACAAAGCTGACAAAAACTCGCTCTCTTTGCTCGCCTCAACAGACGCCATCAGCTCGCAGCATTTCTTTGACCAGAAATCACACTGCCACACAGGTAACCAATTGTGGCTTAGTTCTAATTACCTTTTGTTTCTTGACCAATCAGAGAAAAGTCCAGATTCTGGACTAGCAACAGACAAATATTCAAGTAATTGTATCAGGCGTACCTTCCCGCCGCGAAAAAGAAAGGACAACTGATCGCAGGTTAGAACCCTGGTGATGATGATGATGATGATGATGATGATGATGATGATGACGATGATTAGGTGATCAAACAGTTTAGTCTCGCTCTCGTTTGCTTACATTTTGCTTTTATTTGTTAGAAAGGGCCAAATGCAAGTACAATATAACTGTGTTGTCCTTTCCAAGTAAAAGCTAACCGCAAGGAAACGCTACATAGTGAAATCAACAGCAAGCAAACAGTGCATTTGGCGTTCGGTGTTCTGCATTCCACGTTCTGCGAAATACCCCTGGCGGGCCCCTGGCAGCATTTTTCCCATAAACTCCCACCATGCCCGTTCCTTATTGTTTTGTCAGAGTTCCATCATGGTCGATTGCTGAACTCAAACGAACCCGGTCACACAATTTACTTTGATAGCATAATCAAAAGTCCAAAAAGGCTACAGTGAATTGAGTTCGACACGAATAGAGCGCGATGTTTGAACAACTATCGAGCTATGATCGCGCCAAAGCTGACTGAATAAAATTGAGTTCGAATCGACGACAGTCGAGCTGCATGATTTCATCACATGATTTGTATGACCTGCACTGGTAAAAACAACGTTGCAGAAAACAGTACATCGAGCGTTTTGGCCTTAACACGCAAACACGATCAGTTTTATACTACATTATCTTATAGTACCTTGTCTTGAGCGGTAGGAAGATCCCTCCTTCGTGATGTGCGTTCAGCCAAATTGAAAAAATTTCGAAAAGGACGCGCTCTCTCACAATTGGTTCAGAGTGGTCACGTGTTGGCCGAATTGATCACATGATCGCTGTCGTACTGACTACGTCATAGCATACTTTTGGAAGTAAATACATCATGTAAGACTACGTATAATGTCCTGAGAATATGGCTTTGAACCTCAGATCGACCCTTATATACCATAAAACCAATTGAAAGGCTGACTGGCGGGTAAAAGTGATAAATTTAATGCCCAATATTTCGGTTAGACAGGACTAAACTTCCTCAGGGGCTACGCTGAAGCTAAGTAAATATGGATAACACGGTTACAAAATTTTAAATGATACCAAAGGAAATACATGTGACATGGTCGGTTGAAAAAATTAAAACGTGCAGCAAAACGGATATTTAAAGAAAAATAAAAGGTAAGAGTGCAAAATTTCGTCACGAATTTGGCGTACTTTTTCAATAGACTCTTCTCCAAAATGGCGGCCGAAAATTCAAATAAGTCAAAATTAAAAACTAAAAATTAAGAATTAAAAACGTATACCAGCCAAAATTAAAAATTAAAAACGTGTACCAGCCAGCCTGATGTTCACTCCGCCTATCAGAAGTAAAGCAGGCTATAAAATCGCTAGAAAAAACAGCCCTTAAGTACTTAAACCTGCGCATAACGCAATGTCACCAGAATATACGCAATTTACAAACGAAGATACAAGAGCTTATGCAAAAACTTGAAGACCACCTTCCTCGTGAAGATATGCTTGCTCTCCAAAATGTTGTGCGGCGCACATCTGAGACAGTTTCAGAACAGTTAGCAGACATGCACGTGAGAAAAATCGACGACCTCATGAGCAAAGTAACACGACGATCAACCGTGGTTGACTAGGAAAATGGGTTGCTAACATATCCAAACGGGTTTTGACTCCTGTTGAGATTACGGCCCTAAGAAAAAGACTAAATTTCTCTATCACCACAACGAAAATTCCTGTTTCAAAAATACTCTCCTCGATAGAAACGGGTATTTACTGTTTGAGTCAATCAGCCAAAGACACGATACGTGCCTCAGTCGCTAACACCTTGAAAACGTGCAAAGTGCCTGCAGCGGTTAACATATCAACAGAGGAGAAAAGGGCATTGAACAACCTGAGAAAAGATGAGCAGGTAACAATTGTTCCTGCCGATAAATGGAGATCCGTCGTGGTAATGGATAAGGATGAATACAAAGAAAAAGTATCTGTTTTATTGAATGATTCAAACACTTATTTGAAAATCACAGACAAAAGATCGAATCCAACATCAAGCGTCGAAAAAGACCTAAACAAGCTTTTGCTTAACATCAAAGAGGAAAAGAATGGCGACATCTCACAAATTGGACCGGGATTGTACAAAAAACTGTATTGCAGTAATTCAACGCCAGCGTCGTTTTATGGTCTCCCGAAAATTCATAAACCTGAAAGACCACTGAGACCTATCACAAGCAGCATAGGTAGCCCCACGTACGCTGTATCCAAACATCTTGTTTCCATTCTGTCCCCTCTTCGGAGAAACCATTTCTGAGTCAAAAACAGCTCAGAATTTGCTCAAAGGATCCAGCAAAATACTGTCGCCAGTGACGAAATCATGGTCTCTTTTGACGTTAAATCTTTATTCACTTCCATTTCCGTGGATCTAGCTCTAACCATCGCCAACGAGAGGCTCCAAAAAGATCAGGATCTAGCGGAACGTACAAATATGTCTATCAGCAATATCATGAGGTTATTAGAATTTGTTCTCAATCACAACTACTTCAAACACGACGCCATCCATTACAAACAAATCTTTGGACGCGCAATGGGCTCCCCGATCAGTCCCGTCATAGCAGACCTCGTAATGGAAGAGATTGAGGAAACTGCAATCGTCACAGCTCCCCATCCCTTAAATGGTGGTTCCGTTACGTTGACGATAGTCACACGTGTCTTAAAAAGGACCAAGTGGATGAGTTTAACCAACATCTCAATTCAATCAACCCCTCCATACAGTTCACCCTAGAACTTCAGGACACCAAGGGACAGGGACTACCTTTTCTAGACACCATCACCACAAGGAGGAGCACGCAGCTTGAAGTGAATGTCTACAGAAAGCCAACCCACACAGACTGCTATCTCGATTTCAATTCTCACCACCCTATGTGCCATAAGAGATCTGTAGTCAGTACCTTGCTACGCAGGGCACAGAACATACCATCAACACAAAAGGGGAAACGAACGAAACGAAGCGAGTCAAAGCTGTTCTGCGAGACAATAACTATCCATCTTCCTTCATCACTAGCTGCGAAAGATCGCTGTCTAAACTCCCTACCGATCTACCGTCCACCAATGGCTTTGTGGTGCTACCCTATGTGCAGGGCATTTTGGGAAAGGATCAGTCGAATATTGAAGCAGCAACAAATCAAAGTCGCCTTCAAACCATTGAGAACTTTGAACAGTTTGTTCCCGCGACCGAAAGCCCAGGAAAGGGTTGACAGGCCACAGTCTGGCACAGTGTACAAAATCTGTTGCACCAACTGCAGTTTTGTATACTACGGTCAGACTGAACGATCACTTAAAACTCGGATTGGGGAACACAAAAGGGCTGTTTCCATGTTTGACCACAACTCTAAGATCTCCTGCCATGTCCATGAAAACAACCACAAAATGAATTTTGGAAATGTCAGAGTTGTTGGACATGAGGCTAACTATCACGAGCGACTTTTCTTGGAAGCCTGGTTTTCAGTACAGGATCCGCAATCCGGAAATGACCACATCGCCATCCCAGAGGTCTACAAATCTCTGGCTTGCGAATAAGTCTCACGCTACGTTTTCAAGAAACTTCACGCGTTTTTTCCTCAGCGCGCGCTTGACGGGCTGTTATTTGAATCACGCGTACTAACATTATATTTCAACTGATGAAGGCTTAATTAAGCACCAGCCGAAACGTCTTGAACGAAACATCAAAAAAATAGTTAGTGTCAAACCATTATCTCTCTTCTAGAAGGAACACCTTTACGTTAGTAACTCTGCAAAGTTTCAGCATTTCAGGTGTAATATCAGCTGAGAAAATGTAAGTTGAAAATTGCATTATACCCCCAGTGATACAAACCTCTGTGAATTTTTCAATTTTTAACTTACATTTTCTCAGCTGATATTACACCTGAAATGCTGAAACTTTGCAGGGTTACTAAAGTAAACGTGTTCTTTCTAGTACTGGTATACGTTTTTAATTTTAGCTAATTTTAACTTGTTTGATTTTTCGGCCGGCAGTTTGGAGAAGGGTCTATTGCGTCTTTAACGAGGTGGTGTTTATACCCTCTCTTTATAAGGTGTGTTGCCCTTACATTATAGTTTACTCTTATATAAGACAGTGAAATATGATGATGCAAAGGACCGCATACGAAAATGCTCCCTGTGAACGCAGGGTCTGTAAAAGATCAGATCAGCCAAAAATAGAAAGTAACAAACAATGATGCAAGGCTGATACTGCGTAAAAAGCTTAACGGGGCAACGACATGATAGAGTCCAAACTGAAAGCCAACCATTGCAACCGTGGACTGCTGTTTCGACCTTGTTGGGACTCATCAGCACGGTGTAGCAAGCTATGAAATAATCAGCTGGTCGACTGACATCCATATACTCACTAAGATGGTGATGACCTCAGATGAAACTCATATCCAAATCCAAATCTTTTTACGCAGTATCAGCCTTGCATCACTGTTTGTTACCCTTATATACTCCCTGTATACCCCTTGTATACCTCTGTATAACCTTGTACACCGTTTTATACCCTTCATAAGGTTGTATACTCTGTATACCCCTGCATACCCACGCATACCCCTGTATGGCGTTGTATACCCTAGTAATTGGTACCTAAAAATCAATAACGGCCTAATTAACAGTGTATCAGCATACTGTTGAGAAAACTGCAGCTTTATGGTATTGACTCGCGTGCAGTCCGATGGCACAAGTCCTACTTATGCTTTCAGGCTACTTATGCAAATGATCTCTGTCGGACTATTTTCTTATAACCTGTGCGGTCCCCCAAGGATGTGTACTTGGACCTTTATTGTTTCTCATTTATATTGAGGACCTTCAAGAGTACAAGTGATCCTGTACTTATGTATGCTGATGATGTCTTTCTTATACTCTCGCTACTTGTGACCCTGCAGTTCTTGAAGAGAAGTTAAATAAGATAAGGATAAGGTCCAAAAATGACTAAAATCCAACAAGCTCACTCCAAGTATCAAAAAGGTCAGAATATATCATTATTGATCGCCATCAATTAACGCGGGCGACTAACTATAGAAATCTGGAAATAGAGGTTGACGCGACACTAGGGTGGCAATGTAAAGATGATGAAATTTGTAAAAAAAAAAGGTATCTGCAAGCCTCGGTGGCTTAAGATGCATTCACATCACCTCCTTCTCCCCCCTCCGCCCCAAATCTTCCTGCAAATGTATGAGCCTTAGTCTTTCCCATAGGCGTACGAGCCGGGGGGCGGGGGGGGGCTACAGCCCCCCAGTCGCAGAAAATTTTGAGATTTTTCGGCAAAACGCTGATGATTCGGGCAAAAGTACTCGGGAGAAAGCGTTCTAAAAGGTAGTCAAGGCCTGGCTTGTAGGTTACTTTCACTGGCGTTTGTCTTGTCAAATCGGAGTTAAGGTCAAATGATCTAAGGATCCACAATTGCAGGTATTCTGTTTTGGAAAAGCCATATGCCAATTAAATGTGTACCGTGGGAATCCATGATGTTATTTCCATTGGTGACAAAAGGATGAAAGCAAAGGACGACCAAGATGGGCTCCTGCCAAGACTTACGTTTTTGTGGTGGCTCTAAAAAGAGCCCTTTTGAATGGCTCCGCAAAGTGCCAGTTTAAAATTTTCCTGAACTTCTCGCACGAGGAACAATTAACTGTTTCTTTTATAAGTTTCTGATTTTACCAGGGTGTCGAATGAAGTCATAGGCTAGGATTATGCAATGTTTCAAAATAACTACATTGGAATCCTGATTCTCGAACCCTCATTTTTTCGATCCTTCCGATAACTCAAACCAAAAGTCGTTTCCCTCTCCTCACTCAAACGCCATAATTTCACGAATTGTCCGGCAGATTTTTAAAAGCAATTTTCATCAGTTCCCTTGGATGTTCCAAAAAATCGGAATTCGGCTGTGTTTCCGTAATGATAACAGTTTCATTAGACGTAAGAATTGGGAACGTTTTTGTTTTTACTGCGATTTGAGTACATATATACAACTGACACTTTCGGGCATTTTGTAATTTTTTCGGGCAATAAGGTCACCGCCCCCCCAAGTCCGAGGGTGCCCGTACGCCTATGGTCTTTCCCTAACTAGATTTTTGCTCTGAGGTCTGGGGATGTATGGGGAAGAGCCCGGGCAGTGTGACAGTATACAGGGCCGGTAGAATTAATACAAGATCTGCAGATATACTCCTAGACCTGGGATGGGATGGGATACCCTTGAGCAAAGACGCTCCAAGCAGCTCGAAATAAGTAATATTCAAATCTTTGAAACACTCGCAATCCTGAGGGTCTGAAGAATATTTTTAAACCAACCTGCAGGGTTCACTCAATCTTCAAAGAATGTTTGTATACCAAGGCCCCGTACGAAAGTTTCTAAGAGAGCGTCCAGCTGCATTTTTAGCGTCTCTCCCCCATTCTCCCTCGCCGTTTTTACACTCGCTCCAAACCTTTCGTTCGAATATGGTCCGTCGCTCGCGTTCGCAAAAAAACCCGACTGTTTTGCAGTCTATAGAACATCAAGGTGGCATTTGTTTATAATCGCGCGCGCCCCGTGACTCATCGAAGGGAATAATCTCTAACCGCTGTATGTAAGCCACATTGTAACGTAATCTATTTCTTCATTTTCTGGTCTTTCTAGGAAAGTAGTATCCGTTCATAGAAACTTGGCTAGAGATAAAACAACATTCACTTGGATAAGTTACAGAAAACTAGAGCATCGTGTAAATGCACATGCCCACACAACATTTATTACAGGAATTTT
This sequence comes from Platygyra sinensis, assembly GCA_019787425.1. Classification (NCBI taxonomy): domain Eukaryota; kingdom Metazoa; phylum Cnidaria; class Anthozoa; order Scleractinia; family Merulinidae; genus Platygyra; species Platygyra sinensis. The sequence goes on from JAHPZR010023692.1 coordinate 62,454, forward strand.
TATGCTTCTAACCTATCAAGAGAATCTGTCAGTTATATTGTCTAAGAGAAAAATATTCAATTGATGCATACCGGTGTTCGTTTGTGTTTGTTCTTGGAATAAATCTGAACAACAAAAGAGTATCAATACTGCTACAATAGCGGAAAAGCATCTTTAGCAACAGTTGCAATCACGCTATATTTACATTCAAAGAAATGGCTAATGCTTAAGCTTTTTTGAGCAAGGGTTAACACGAAGGTGTTTTTACAATTTCATTTTAAACGCTGGTCATTTTCATGGGGTCGTCCTCTTCGTCTTCTTCTTCAAGTGCGCCGCCGTTATGCTTCAGCGGTGTGTCCTCGTTTGTGTCCAGCTGATCCGCGAATTTGATGTCGTCACGTGATAGGTGGTCAACAATTCCCGCGCCGAGGGCGTCACCCATGACATTGACGCATGTGCGGAAACGATCCCTGAGAAAACAAGATTGACGTGTTTGACCAATCTTATAAAACAGTTTTAATTTCTTTCTATGGCTTTTAATCGCTCTCTACTGTCAACTATTTGTGTTTATGATATCATGCTGGATACGACTGCAGTGGAATCCCGCTTTACGGGCACCCGCTTTATACGGACAGTTTCGTTTGTCTCGACAAAAGGCTCATATATTTTCTCTAAAATTAACCCGCTTTATAAGGACACCGGGTAATACGGACAGCGGACACTTTTCTGTGTCCCGAGTCACAAACTCTCATATATTGTCAACCCCGCCTTACGGACACTGGTTATCTGCACACTGTCTATTTTCATTGACATAATTATGTGATAATCGTAGGACATCGTACTCTGTTCAAATAATGACAGATTTTAAGGGTGAATAAAATTTTATTACAGAAACTATGCTAAAAAACAGTGACGAAGTAAAGTCACAGACTTTTTCAAATGAATGCACTGTCATGCATGTTTCAAAAAACAATACTCTGTACAAAACTTAAAAGATTTTACTCTGGGACTATGATAAATGATCGTGAGGTTTCTTTAGGATAAACTTGTGGCTGTTGCAGTTAAGAAATTAAACACGTTTTTCTCATAAAACTGTCCTTCTTTAGTCTTTATATCGACAAAACATGTGTTCCAAACGTTTTCTCTGAGAGCCCGCTTAATACGGACACCCAGATAATACGGACACTATAGCATGTCCCCTTGATGTCCGTATTAACCGGGTTCCACTGTACCATAGGCTCTGTAACCTTCAAACTTCTCAAAAGCTAGCCTCCGTTTCCCGAGGGCTTGTTCCTCCCCAATCTCGTAACGGCAACAGCCCAGGGACCGAAGGTTGGTTCCCAGGTCTAAGTGAAAAACGAGCAGATGATGGATTTGTCGTTGAATTATCTTGTACCTTCTTTTCTATTAAGATCTTTTCAAGACGAACATAATTTATAGGTTTAAATTTACCGCATGTCATGTCTAGAGCTTCTAAAAGAAAAGTGGAGTTCGGTAACGAGCCTAACATTTTTAAACTAGTTGTGTTAGAAATTCGCGAAACTCATTTAAACTATGTTGTATCCGAGACCAATCAGATTCAAAATATAAAAATAATTAGCAATTGTTCTTTCAATCTCGGTGAATAGTGGCAGAATATTTTAGCATATACACAGGAAATGATCTCAACAACATTTTCAGAAGGAAACCATTAAAAATCGATTTAATTGACCTCTCAATTCATGCGTGGAAGACGTGCCATTTTGTTTTTGTTTGGCTTACGTATTCAAACCAATCAGATTGCTTAAAACACCAAGATCACTGAGTGTGTATATACTAAACAACGTTATCTTATTAAACAACCTTTCCCAAGTTTATTTTTTTTACAAAATCTGACTTTTTTATGCGCACCTTATGCGCACTTGGCGGTGAAGGTGAGGTGAGGGTAAATTGAATTGACTTGTGCATTGTTTGTGATTGCAGCGACAGCCATGAGGTCAATTACTACATCTCTTTGAAAGAGAAACTTACAAGAACCAGTCAATAGCAAGAATAAGACCAATGTCCTCAGTAGGAAGATTCACAGCTTGGAGAACAATAATCATGGTAACCAGGCCTGCTGATGGAATGCCGGCCGCGCCGATAGCTGCTGCGGTTGCCGTCAAACTGGCGGGAAAATTATCCATGAAAACAGTTGATATACGTTCAATAAATCAGATATACATAGCAAGCAGATCTGGGTAAGTTAATATCTCAAAGAATTTTTCAGGCACGTTCCCTTGAGAGGGAGGCACGGGTTAGGGGTGAGAGGTTAAGTTTATGATCCCATCATTTAAACCTATGGTAAAATCATGTCCTGCATGTGTATCAACAGCATTGTTCGTTAGCCATACTAGCGTAGTCTTGAGTAGCGTGACATATCCTAGCGGGAGTCAGGTCAATCTTAAACAACGTGACAAAGATTACTGATAGCGTTATTTATGTTTCTTACACTGTCGTGACAATCTGTCCCGGTGCGAGTGGAATGCGATTCAGCTGCGCAATCCAAATGGCACTGACTCCTTCATATAACGCTGTTCCGTCCATATTCACAGTAGCACCCAGAGGTAGAACAAAGCGGCTGATGCGACGGTCAATGCCGTTCTTTTCTTCAATGCAGCGCATGGTGGTTGGTAAGGTAGCAGAGCTGCAATCCACGATATACACATATAGTCAATCAGTGATAATGTCAATCCCCACTTAGACATTCAGTGAGTCGTTTTTGTCTTTTTATCTGTCACTCATAGACGTCAGTCACTCCGTCAGTCAGTCAGTCAGTCATTCCACCGTCAGTGAGTTACTTGATTTGAACAGTCAGTCAGTTAGTCCTGTCCTCCGTTAGATCCTCTGTCAGTACGTCAGTCAGCCAGCTGAATGAGTCCTCGAATTGGGCAGTCAGGCAAACAGTCGGTCGGTCGGTGAAAGTGTCAGTCATCAATCAGTCAGTCATTTAGTCAGTTCTCCAGCCATCAGCCTGCTGTCCGGTAAGCCAGTCAGTTATTCCGAAATCAATCGGTTCAAGCCAGTTAATCAGTCGATCTAGACAATCACGGAATTAAAATTCAGTCAGCTCAACAGGAACCCCTCTTGTCTGCAGTCAGTCTATAGCCAATAAGTAAGTCCATCAAACAATCAATCAATCAATCAATCAATCACACGTCAAATAATTATCGATCTAATTGAATCGCTCACTTTGTTGTGTTATAGTCACGTGGTGTAGAGAGCCCAGTATCTTTCCTCTTACCTCGAGTCTGTACCGAAAGCGGTCACCATTGCTTCGCGCAGGCCCTGCATGAACTTGTACGGGTTTTTGCGAGTAATAGCGAAGAAAATAACTGGAAGCACAACCAGGACGTGAATCAACAAACCAACAATGACTGTCACCATAAACATTCCCAGCAGCCTCAGCGCGTTCAGTATGTCGGCCATGGCAGCTAGCTTGGCAGCAATCATGCTACAGATTCCTATGGGGGAGTACCTGGGGAAGAGTTGCTTGGACTCAATAGAGCACAAAATATTATGTAACGGTGCAAAGGGTGTTGAATTGATGCTCTTTTCTGTTATGATTCAAAATAACTTGCTACTAATGAGTTTTCAAAGCTAAGTGAAAAGAAAAGCACAAATCGCGACAAGCTATGAGCCCTTCACGATATCCATGCGCCTTGTACGAATACAAAATTAAGACTTATTACCTTCAGTAACCTTCGAAAAAGCTTTGCCTCTCTCCTGAAGTAAGAGAAAACGAGGAAAAAAGACCGAAAAAGAATTTCCCGGAGCCGTCCACTTCATTCCCCAAAGGTAATGGAAAAACCTATTGCAAGTAAAGTCAACAGAGGGGGGCATTTTAAAAAATCTCATTCCAAGAAATTAGCAGCCGGAAATTTTAATTTAGCTGGAAGAACTGTCGTGTTCTTTATTGCAAGCAAGCTTCCTGAATGAATGTGATTGCAGCTTTCTAACTGCAGTAAGTTGTGTTTCTATCCAGGCAACAGAGTTTATTACGATATGCATCACATACCACATGACAAGAGTCACCATCTTCATCACCACTTCGTTCAAAGTCTCAAAGAAAGCTTTCAGAGGCGTTCCCTTGTCACCCATCCTGCCAAGAACAATCCCAAACACAATGGAGAACACGACTAAGCCAAGCACGTTCATTCCTCCCTCAGAAGCAATATACTGACCATCCGGGATGGTGTCGGAGGCAGGGTAGATCAGAGTTGATATGGTGGTGTAGTTATGTGTGCCATTGTTGTAGACCGTTACGGTGTCATTTGGGTGAAGTGCGCTCACATTAACTGTTTTGTTGTAAGACTCGATATACGCGGGAACTGACTTGTACTTTGTATTTTTCTGGTGGAAAAAGAACAATCTTTATTTTAATAAGTACGGTGAGTGGATTGACTGCTCAAGACTACCCATCTGATTTACAGTACACTGCAACATTACCTGACCACCTGACTGACTGACTGCCTAATTGACTGACCACCTGACTGACTGACTGACAGACTGACAGACCGACAGACTGTCAGACTGACAGACTGACTGACCACCTGACTGACTGACTGACCAACTGACTGACTGACTGACTGACCACCTGACTGACACCTCCCCCCCTGAGCTGAAAAGACTTATTGGGACTGACGCGATTTTGACTTACTGCCGGCCTGCCTGCACAGATTCGCTCTGCCTGACTAACTAACTGACTGACCTTGCTGCCCGCCTTGTCCTGTCTGCTGCCGGACTGACCGACTGCCTGGCTTGCTGACTGACTGACTGATTGGCTGCCTGGCTGCCTGGCGGACCGGACTGAACTGATCGTCTGACTGACCTGCCTGCCTGCCCGCCTCGCTGACTGACTGCCTGACTACTGGACTGACCTCCCGCTGACCGGCAGCAAGCCTCGTATTGCACTTGAACTTGAACTTGAACTTGAACTTTGTATTGCTAGTAATATATAACTCATTACAAAATTGCTTGCCCCCGCTACTAGTAAACTGACTAAATCGCGGCTGGGGGGCAAGGGTTACACCACTTACTACAAAAAAATCAAATACAACTTTAACTGAGTTAATTAACTAATTGATTACAGAATATAAAGTAACAATAAAATAAATTACACTCACATAAGGAAAAGCTAGAGGGTAATAACAAATGACCGTATTAGGCGAACTTAAGCACTGAACGACGGCGAACGCCAGGAAAGACGCCCTAGCAAAAAATGGATTTTAAATTTACTCTCATGAATTTGTAAGGAACCCAAACCTGTCCAAGAGCCAAATCTGCCTCTAAAAACCAGATCAAACCAAATTTGTAATGTCAGCGACAATTCCCGTAAGAAAAAGAAAATTCAAGATTTAGCCGTCGTGGCGTTAAGTTCTCCAAAAAAATAAAAAAAATACGCAAAACGGTGGTCATTCCACGTTGTTGTTTTGCAGACGCAACGGCAACGCAATGTACAAAGACTGATAAACACTCGTATGAACACAGCTATTGTTTCTGATCATTAACCTTTTGTTTGGCGGACGTTCCCGTTGCGTTGCCGTCGTGATTTGCTTAAGTTCCATATGGACTGACTGACTGCCTGCTGTCGAATCCCTACGTACTGACTGACTGACTGACTGACTGACTGATTGACTGACTGACTGACTGGACTGACTGACTGACTGACTGACGACTGACTGACCAACAGGCCTTAATCGACCAACATGATCTCAAAAATAGAAAACTGAACCGAAAAGTTCAGTAATGTCGATGTGCTTGTTTTATGTTTTTGACCAGACAAGAGTATACATGCGTAAACATAATTATTCATTTTAACCTGGCGGAAGGTTGCTTCAACAATATTCTTAGGAAAGCAGCTCTGTTGGTAAAGATGAAACTAAGGTCCTTATTTTTTCAATTCTTTATTTTAGTGTGAGGATTAACATTTTGGATCCTTTCAAGCATAGATTTTTGATTTCGACTTTTGACCAACTTCGGAATTCTCTGGAGATATATGTATCTACGTGATGCAAAGATCTTGATATTCCTAATTATTGAAGAATATAGGTACGGCACGCCATAAACCGTATAGTGAAACACAATAAATCTCTTCCAAATCAATATCCGCCTAAAAACTTAATGAACCCGCCACACGCCTAAAGGAGAATACATATATTGGGACTCCCATTGTAGCTGGATTGACTGCAAGCTTAGCAGGAAGTTTGACGGTGTAAGACAGCCTGACCATGGCTGAAAACAAAGTTTAATAACAAAGTTCAATACTGCAGAAATTAGGTCTACACTAGGCTTAGCTTATCGATTCCGGAATGACAACCAAAACACTCCTTAGAGAACTGATTCAGCAAGAGCAACCTCTCTTTATCTTTAACAAAACGAAAAGACAGCTCATTACCGGACTGAATAAGATCATCTCCGGCCACCACGAAGATGCAACTATAACATCGGCCCAAGAACGGCTTCTTGCAATACTGACGTTATTGAATTTTTACGCTTTATATACAGTTGTATTTTTGCAGCTGAATTACTTATCTAAGAGCAGGTGGAGTTCAGTTGAACACATGTGTTTAATAAACTCGAATAACCAAGCCTTATTATTCGATGATCATTGAAGCTGGCGAAAATTAACACTGTGTATCAGAGTCTTGTCCAAGAGGTCCAAAATTGATGTCGCTCCTGAGCAAACTCGTAGAGTAAATCCCTTTAAAAACATTTAACTTACAACGCTAAGCAACATACTACGAGTATTATAGTTACAATAAAAGAAAAATTGAATTTCCCTGGGCGGAGGATAAAACAATACCTGCAAATTACAAGGAAGAATTCGTTCTTGGTTTTTACTAATGCTAACACAATTAAACTTTTTCTCTTTTTTCCCAAATTAATTCCAGCCATGAGAAAAAAACGTTAGTTGGGTCGTGACTTAAATGATATGAAATTTTTTCTGAATTATATTTGAGAAAACGAATAATAAATTAATTCTTTTTCTTTTTCCTTTTTTTCAGAGCAAATATCTTGTTCGCTATATGTGTGAAAATGGTCGCGAGCGGACAGATGCCCCCCCCCAAACAGCATGATGTCGTAGGCTACGGAAGCGAGTACTTAAAAAAGAAAAAAGTTCTTTTTGAAGCCGTACAAACTAACATTTTTTCATGAAAAACCTCCTGTTTCGTGATATTGGTACAGTGAGGTTTAACATTGCATGTAGGCATAAAACATTGAGCCTTAAAAATACCACTGTAAGCCAGGTTGCTGACACGAATGAGCATTACAGTAGGTTCGCAGTTAATTATACTTCAAACTTTAACACAGCCATTTATGTGACAGACTGTCAAAGGCGTGCAAATTACTTTAAAAGAGTCTCAACAGAAGGATTTAAAACGCCAAAATACCAATTCATGAAAATGCAAGAATTGTTCTTTTTTTTTTCAAGGATTTCTGTCTACTTGAAGCAAGTTTCCAACTAAGGAAGTATTCAAAAAAATGTTTCAATTTTGGTTTGTTTGTAATGGTGGAATGGGCTGAACTTACTCTTAGTTTACGATGTTCATGTGGCAAAACGCGTTCTCTTTCTCAGTAATGTGAAAAAACAAGAAAAAACACTGAGTAAAAAAACGTGAACGTTGTTAACCTTATCAAGTCGAGGGAACGAGTCCAGAGTTCCGATGAGGGCCAAGTGAGTCTTTTCTGCTCGGCCTCCCGTTGTGTTTCCAGATTCACCCGGACGGAATGCTTACGACATAGTACAATCCCGAGAATGGACGGCCAAGAGCGTGGTCATTCGAGTAGTTAGTACAGGCCACTGTGCGTCTCCCAATTTTTGCCCGGTGGCTTTCGAGGTCTTAGTGTAGCTAACGCGGCATATCAAGCTCGCTATGATTAGAGGCCGGATTAAACCAGTTCTTTGAGCATGAGTTCCGTGAATGAAAGTTCACCCGGGGAAAACCGATTAAACATGATCGTGGTTGCTTTTCTCCTGTACGGGTTCCACGATGTTGGTGACGGAAAGGGTTCGCGGCCAGCGCGCGCTGATAAACCCGACCCCCCCCCCCCCGACGCCGCCGATTATGATCAGGAAAAAGCAGAATATCCTGGCCTTATAAATGCGCCAAGACCCTTCAAACACAACAGGAACAAACATTTTCCAGGCCTTCCACCGCTCCTTTACGCTTCAAACGCGGCCATGGACCCACCTCACTGTTTTCTGTGTAAACGCGTAGCAGGCGTGGAAATCCGTTCTGGCGGTCCAAGAGAAGCATTAAATGGAGAGAACTACGCAAAGTGTTTTTCCACAACTGCTTTAAAAATCAAGCTGGGAACAGATTAAGGCCTTGGTCCATTATTACCGAAGATTCTGCTTCTGTGTTTCTTTTTATTCGTCTTTCCTTGGGGTTCTTCATTAAAATTTTTCCAAAACTGGGCATTAGTTTCCAAAGACACCGATGTTTTTGGAAATGGATTTCTCTGGAGCTTTGGTAATGTTATATAACGGCTCTTAACGTGGTTTAATCCAATTAGGTTTGGAATACACTTCTCAACCGCACTAAGAATATAAAATTTAGGCTTAGCAGTGTTTTTCTGGTTTATGTTTTGGCAAATAAAAATGATGTAAAAACGGACAGTGTAACCCAGTTAAAAGAAAACTGATAGGGAGTGCTAAATATTGATTGTCCAAAAAAATATGTTTTTGATTACCTCCTCTAGTTACAACCAACTAGTGAGACTCACTCAAGAAAGATTGATTCTGTTTTTACGCCCAATAAACTAAACAAAAAGTTGATAATATTGTTTAGGAAAGCTAAGTTCCAGGTCAATCAAATGGCATTATTTATTTTTGTACTATGAATACCTACATGAGTTCGATCTATGGATTTCAACGCGGAAAAAATAACTTTTCAAGGTTAGGAAAGGAGTTTTTAGGAAATCTAACCTTCTTGTATTGGGTTCAGTTATTATGGCAGAGAAAGGGACAAGCGTGTTCCAAGAAAAAAACCTCGTGCCCTAAAGTGGAAAGGGAAAAAAGAACTTAGAGGACCAAAAAAAGACTTTCAACGGGGCACTTATAAAGGAAATCAAACTATCAAAAAGCTCATTAGAAAAGCCATCACAGAAAAACAATCATAGAATTAGAATTAGAACAAGCCAAAGTTTAAATTGGGCCTTGGGGGAGGGGAAGGGGTTGGAGAAAGTGGTGGGGGAGGGGGAAGGGGGATAGGGCGGTAGGGGACAAGAGCCAAAGGCGATGGCGTGAAGTGGTTGATTTTCATGGGCTTAGGATGGGCGGGAAAAAGCACCGGGCCATTAGAAAAGGAACGTGTTTAAACTGGGGCTTGTCGTCCAACCAACGTTCATGCCATGGTTAAGCAAACCTTGCACATTTTAAATTGGGTGCTGAGTGGCAACTAAAAAAGGACAAAAATAAATAAAAAACTTTTGTTGTAGAAAGCGGACGGAACTGACTCGCGTTCGTGTGGTCCTAATATCTGATTGTTAGTCTGCCTCGTTCCCAGGCCGTCTCTACCACACAAGTGAATAGTACTTGTTCGCGCGCGCTGATTGGCTGGCATCAGAGGTCGATCTAGGCCATAGTACTATTCACCCTTCCGTAGATAGCGCCAAGAAAAACACATAATGCTTGGCTTTGTCGGTCATATTCGTCCACAAATACAAAGGTTGCTCTTTGGTCCGCTAGTTATTCAGCTGGTGTGTCGGTATATACCTTAAACAGTTATGTACCTCAAGTGTCGCTTAGCGGGCTCGGTAAATATCCACCATTAGTATTTTATCCTACAAAATATCCCCGTTCCTGACTTGGTTAAAAACCGCACGCATAATTCATTTTCATAAACCAGCTGCTGTGTGACCAAATAATTGAACCAAATGACGTCAAAAGGTCCGCAGCCCAGCTGAAATAAAGGCAAATTATTGAATTCCGGCCTTCGTAGGATATGAAGAAATTCTGCAGATCTCTCGGAGGGTGTGTAGGTCCAACTTCGGCCGTCCAGGCCCCTCTGTTGGATAAACACCCTCCCTCCTCATGATCTTCGCAGAATGTCCGTTTCCTATCCTACTCCAAGCCTCAACATTCAACGAATTGCCTAACTATTCACCCTCCACTTCATTCCGTGAATAAATTTGTGGAAATAAAAAAGTTAAACATTAGTAGGTTAAGAATTTATTTAAAAAATCTCATCTTTCACAATAACCTGTCGCTTCAACCTCTCACTTCCCAAATTTAGTCGAAGGGATTTCGGTAGTGTTAAGGCTATCGAATCTTCCACTTTCACCTGATTGTGATGTGAGAAAGAAACTATATGCCACGAACATTTTCTTCCTCATCTGCTTTGCATCCACAGCCAATAATATTTTCACCGATTAGGGCCATGTGGCCTAGACTTGCAGGTTTTCCCAAAAATCCCGGAAATCACAGTCTTCTTTACCGAGTATCAACGAGAACAGATTCCCACTAATCGTTATGGTGGAGTCACTACAGATATTCAATTCCACGGACATGTTTGAAATTATTAGAAATGGTTGGTGTCGTTGATCTTAGTTGGGCGGCATCTGCTCAGTTCCTTCAAAGAGAGAGTTAGCCCTTTTTCTGCCCCCCCACGTTATAGAACGAAAAACATCACCTTAACTACTCCCACCGTTGACAATCTACTCCCAGCAAAAATTGCTTTGTTCGATATGGGTAACTAGCTTCAGCAGGCTGGATGTACTGGTGTATAATCGTATAAATGCCGAGTTTAGTATGGTCAAGTGTTAATAAGAAGCGTCACATCGAGTAAAAAACCCACCTTTGGGCTGAGAAGGAAGTCTATGAGGACGCTGGCCGAACAATCCTTCCCACCGAATGTCGAGCTCCCAACAAGGATTTTCCGCAACATAACGCCAACATTGAACATTGTCAGGAAAGCAGAACAGTATGATGCTACAGATCCTGTAACACAAAAACAACCGTTTACACCCTACACACGATTATTAACTCGTAGTGTTAGAATAAGCTCTCACCCGGCTCGCCAGATGGGGAGTGGAAAGCATCGGGCGAGTATAAATTATCGATCACTCGTCCCGTGTGGCTGAGTACGATTTTCATTTTTGGTCAAGCTTAAATAGTTATAACCACTCCTTTTGATTTTCCATTTTGACAAGAATATCTCTAAA
>JAHPZR010023696.1:0-13462 GCA_019787425.1 Platygyra sinensis
TGAAAGGTGTCGCACTCCAAGCAAATATATGTAAACAGTACTGTACAGTTGCTTTGGTCTACATGATTGGAGATTAATGCTGATGATGAGGCTCTCTGTACCATATATCTTTTTCTCTTTGCTGGTAAAAGTTACAAATTTGTCTACTCATAGATTATTTTTTATGCACTGAACATGAAAATTCAACTAACATTCAACCACTGGTACCAAAATGGATTTCAATTACATAATATTTTAATTTCAATTGTTTTTTTTATCCCTGGCTAGCGTCACAATCTGTCAGACCCCTATCAACTTCTGTTTCATTCAAGAATGGATGCAATGGAACGCAAGAGTTGGAAACGCTTTGCTCGGAACAGTGGATTTTACAAAGAACTTGGTGAGTCAAATAATCTCTCATTTCTACGCTTACAGCACTAACAAATGCAGTAATGTCCTGTAAGCAACAAAGATTACTAGGCTTTGCACATAGGAGAAACGTAGCAAAAAGTGGAAGCTATGCACTTGAAGAGCACAATACAGGACAACATACATGTGATCATGTGTATATGTATTGGGGAAAGATATCTTTTACAAGTAACTTTCAATAAAATTTTGTGTCACCATGATGGCTGACATTTGTAAAGCTTTGACATAAATATAGGAATTTGTTCATGTGTTCCAGGCATGTTACATAAATTGCCTTCTTTACATGTCATCTCATGGCTAATACTCATGAACTGTTTTGCAGGAATAGGAATTCAAAGGGAATTGTTCTCAATCTACAAATGTGCAACACGACTTTATGACGAGACCAATTATGTTGGAAAGTTAGTGATAACAAAAACACAGTACACCCCTTTCCGTATTTTCCTGTGTATATGTAGCCTGCGTTGCAGCCAGATGTGTCACAAAATCCCAGGTATAGTCCATATACTGGCGGTTTTGTCTGTCTGTGACGCAGGCTAGTGTATATGTTGACCAAGTTTCAAGACATAAAACTTAATCTGAAAGTTTGTCCTGGACTCATATATGGGTCAAAACTTGAGACCCAAGCAGCAGTTAAGTAATTAGCATAATAGTGGTCTTTCAATGTTAACAAACATCTAATAAACAGCAGTAAAGTTTGCAACATATGTTCGCTTAGCAATCTGTTTCTTTATATCGGAGCTTCAAGTTGAAGTACATCAACATTTATCTGCTAAATTTTAACCCGAATGTTATAGATACTCTCTGGCTCAATTTTGTCATAAAGAACCGGTATTTTTTCTTGTAAATAAAACTGTAAAGCTGCTTAGTAACCTGGCGGGATATGGCAGTCTGCCAATTTCGAGGCTTGGCTACCAAGTTGATTGAATTCTCCCATAAATTTGCTGCAAGTACGGAGGATAAGGCTACAGGTGACTAAAAACTTGGTGACAGCCCCGGTGGACATTCTGCTTTGTTTTATCAAGGCCTATCTTTTAAGATTGTGGAAATGATTGAGCAGAAGAGATTTAAATCATAAATGTAACAGAGTATGAAATTCATCAAGCTGCTATATATTTTATTTTAGAAATGAATTGATTCAAATATGTAAGAATAGGTACATGCAAGGTGGAGTTGTGTTGAAATAGTCCTGGGGCTTATAGGTACATTTGCATGGTAAAAGTAAAAACAAGGCCTTTTGGATTGCATTTCTTTCAACCTGGTGTGTACAGTACTCAGGGACTACATGTACATGTGTGATTGACTTTCAAATTGATCTGTTTAAAGTGTCGCTTTCCAATTTGTGGCAGTCTGTGCATGTATGTATGTGACTGTATTAATACAAGCTAAAATACAATGTTATTTTTGTGTTATCCTTTTACAGGTACACTGAGGATGAAATTAAAGAGCTGAAAAGGTACATACATGTATATACACTGTACTGATATTAATTTAAGAGCAAATTACAAATATACATGTACATGTACAGCATATAGTGTGTGTTAAAGAAATGCAAAATAATGTAAATCTTATTACATGCACTTTATAGCTATACAAGCACTAATCTTGTGTGTTCACATGTAGAGTTTCAATAGATTTATATGGCAATTGATAAATTTAAGAAGATCAATATCTTTGAGTTTGGTACATTTTACCGAGAAATACCTCTCGTTGACCGCAAGGTCTGTAATGTGTCAATAGGTTTTAATCTCCTGATTGCGTGTTGGGTAAAGTACTTATAAATTCATGACACCTTCATTTACATCGCTTGCAGCTACAGTACCAAAATCTGGTAATTGAAAAGCATGCTTAATTGATAGAAATAAAAAAAGAGAGGTACGCTCTCCATCACCTCACTTGCCATGCTACAGTGCAGCGACACACAAAGACAACCAGTGTATACCATTATGCCGAAGCAAAGATTCCTAAAATTTCAGTGGCTTTCTTCCAACCGGAATATTTGGGATCACCTCTAGAAGTGACTTATTTCGGTCAACCAAAATTTTCTGATGGTTCCATTTTTGACAAACCAGTTCATCATTGCTGTACTTGTGCAGGGAATTCAGAAAAGGAATAAACACTGGTAAGAGTCCGATTACTCTTGGTTAGCAGGGGTTCATTGGATTTTATTTTACTCCGGTGGTCTCTTACCGTAGCAGTCAGTTTGGCATAAAGGACCCCACATGTAATACATACCATATTGTACCAAGAGTTAATGTGGGGGTTGATGTATTCAAGAAACTTGAAGAAACAATGAAGTACATGTAAGACATCTTTCTCAAGACTCTACTTCTGATTTATTTTAATTTCTTTCCAAAATTTCTTTCCAAAATTTAAGTTGCCAAACTTGGAGTGTGGCTGATCTGTGAGTTCACCTTATACACCAGTGTTTATAGTATACTGTCCACTGACTTCCTGTGAAACCCCTTTATGAAACAGACACTTGCAAGGTACCAGTACATGTAGACAATTTTCCTAGTCACAAGGCTGTCCTAATGAGACATTGCACTGTACAGTAGATGTAATTTAGAAGTTAAAAGTTAGGTCAAACAATTGCTTGAAGTCACACTACTGATAGGTGTTGTGTTGACATTTGATTTGATGTGCATTTTGTTCATTCTGTAGGCTGCATTCAATACATGGAACAAATTGGGTCACTATTGGTCAGTTGATGGACAGAAGTCGTATGTCTGTAAGCCGCAAACTTTCAAAACAATCAGCTAAAGGTTAGTGGAAATACAAAACCATGTGTACACACGGTACATGAAGCTGAGGAGTCTAAAATGTCAGTGACCCAGAGTAGTGAAGCTAATTGACAAGGCACTAGACTATCAGTATGTATGCCCACAGTCATTGCTGTAATGGGCTATCATCTTGTGGATAGAGTTTCAAACGGAACATGGCACGATCACATGATACTTACATTGATCACCTGCAATGATTTGTCACTCTCAGCAACAAAATGCAAATTATGGACATGTATACAAAGTTTGAGGTTCAGCATGTGAGGGTTAAACATACTATTCAAATGAGTAAATTTTGCCATCTTTACCTAAAATGTTCCATCAATTGCCAGAGTAGTATTGTCTTTTCTCATATCCATTGGCAGAAACATTGATTTATTCAATTACAGTGTGCCTGGCACTTACAGTACAATGTGTTGTGTAATGCCATGTAGTTAGGAATATTGCACTTGATTCAACTAGGTGATAAACTGAAACAGACAGGAAATTGGACAGATGATGAGTTAAAACGTCTTCATGACGCTGTTCAATTGGTGACCAATACTTCAGAGGGGGAGTCTGTTTTTCATGGTATTGACTGGAAAGGTGTGGAACGATTGGTGATGACCAGAAGTGCACATATGTGCCGACAAAAATGGTAAGTAGACTGTGTCATGAGGATTTTGCTGTTTTAGCTCAATTCTGTGCTAAAATCACTACTTTGAGGCTTTAATCATAAACAAAATGCTTCCGTAAGCTACGACGAAGATAGCAAAATGAATTTTATCAGAGAGGGGTAGCCATAATAAATTTCTTGAGGATTTTTGGAACACATAGCATCAAAACTTGAAAAAAATTGGCCAATTTTTTCAAGTATCAATCCACTTCCGTCCATGCCATCCGTAGCGACAGGCGACAGCAAACAGTTTCAGTACAGTTCAGGGTTGTCAAAAAGCGCCGGCGACCGGCGATATCGCCGGCTACTCTGAGGTTTTCGCCGGCTACGAATTGCCAAGAAAAAGTGGAAAAAAATAAATAAAGAAGAGGAAGAAAAACGATGGCAAGTTACAATAACAATTAAAAAAGAAACGAAAACGGAAGAAGGAAAGGTATATAGTCGCTGAATCATGCTGTACTGTACATCCGTTTGTTCCCACGAGTTGTCTGTAATACGATATACAGAGTACGTGCCAAAAATAGATGCACGCAATTTGTTTACATTCGATTTTGCTTCTGCGATGGCTAAACGAAGATAAGCATTAAATTAATGAACCGTCTTGAATGAATATTTTACGGGTTAGCGGTAACTTTGTTTTTCAACAAACGTCAAGTTAACAGACACAATTTCCGATCAAAGTTATTCGGCTTTCCGTCTTAGCTTCATTAACAAGAGTTTCTGCTTGTAATCTAATTGATGTAGCGCCTTGACTGTGCTTTCACGAATCTCTATTTTGCGAATTCGTTTCGCAAGACTATTTGAAATGGGCTTTCTAGTTTACGTACGGTTACGCTAATTTCAACAAAGGTAAATTTATTTTCATCGTTATTGGTTTCAAAATCCTCTTTATAGCGACCTATTTGTTGTAACATCCTGCCGCGAAGTTATATTTTTGCACGTTGTGTTGACGAATGTTTTAAGAGCCGACAAGGTATCAAATGACTCTTTATACACAACTGATTACCACGCGGAAGTATTTTGATCACGTCTCGCTCTTGGTCTCGCAAAATGTCAAAGCGCCGATCCTTTTTAGTTAAGTTTTTCAACAAAAGATCAAGAAATGAAGGTAACTTCATTGTTTATAGTTTACCTACGGTAACGCTATTTTCAACAAAGATAAATTTATTTTCATCGTTATTGGTTTCAAAATCCTCTTTATAGCCACCTATTTGTTGTAACATCCTGCGCGCGAAGTTAGATTTTTGCACGTGGCAATGACGAATTTTTTAACAGCCGACAAGGTATCAAATGACTCTTTATACACAAATGATTACAACGCAGAAAGGTACAAGTATTTTGATCACGTCTCGCTCCTGATCTCGCAAAATGTCTAAGCGACAATCCTCTTTAGTTAACTTTTTCAGCAAAAGACCAAGAAATGAAGGTAAGTTCATTGTTTCTTAGTAGCGTGGAATAACTTTTGTCGATGACCTGCCAATTTTTTTTCAAGTGATTTGTAGCTCTAACTTGGCCCGCGATTTTTCGTGACACTAACATTTTATTGGTGTGTGCTCCAAGGAGAGACCCAAGAGTCTAGAAAAGGAACCGATGAGGTTGACTCTGATGATGTTGAAATTCAGCAGCCTCAACGTAAAGAACAGACAGGTATACACTTCATGTATGAGTGTTGTCAAAACAGCGGTGAACGTTTTTATTCGTTAGTTTTTCCTGTTTTGTTTTGTTTTGATTGATGAACATTTTCTTAACATTTTCTTTTTGCCTTCAGAGCCTTGTCAGTCACAATTAAGCGTGGAAACTCAATCACAGAACAATTCTGTCCAAAGTGAAGGGCAGCCCTGCAAGTCGAGTGAGTATCGTGCAATAACCTCAAAGAATTATCTGAGTGGTGCGCCGATTTATACAGTTAAAATAAAAATAATAATAATATATTACTGGTGCTTGACCTTTCAGACTCGATGATTTGGACATCCGATCAAGTAACCACAACTATCAAGGAAATGTGGTTAGAAGAAAAAGTCCACAACTTCTTTGTATGTAGGCACTCTGGATGCTCCAGTTTGAGCAGGGAAGAACAGGGACGACTGCGGGTTGCAGAGGATGCCAAAAAATTGGAGAAAAAGAAGCCCGACAAGTTTAAGCATGAATGGCTGTTAAACCCACGCTACTGGTCTGTGTGTTATGTGGAGAGCTATGGATTTTTTTGTGTTCTCTGTAAGAAGCATAACATGAAAAATGCCCAAAACAAGTCACAGACGTTCATTGAAACTCCCTCCAAACGACTGAAGGAAGATTCACTGAAGATACACATGGCCTCAGCTGCCCATTCTTCAGCAGTAGAGGCAGATCTGCTCCAACGGATGTCAGCTTTCCATCACGAGGTAGTCGAAAAGAATGAAGTACAAACAACTGTTCTTCAGAATGTCTTTGCCACAGCGTTCTTCCTCATGAAAGAATTCATTGCTAATCGAAAACTGATTCCCCTCATTAGTTTTATGGAGAAGGTTCTGGGAGTTTCCCAACTTAAGCATTTCTCCCACCGTTCCCAAGGTTCTGTCAGAGAGATCTATTTAACCCTTGGTGACACTGTAAAGCAAAACCTCTTAAAGAGGGCCATAAATGCAAAGAGCTTTGGATTGCTGATGGATGAAGTTACTGATATATCAGTGTCATCACAGCTGATCTCATTCATCCAGTTTTGGGATGATGAAAACTCTTCCATGGCAACAATGTTTTTGTCCTCCCAGAATGTCTTAGAGGACTTTTCCAGTTGTAACTCTGAAGCCATTACAGAGCTAGTGAAGAGGGAATTGTCAGCCTCTGGTCTGGATATCAGTAAGCTGATGGGCCTGTCCACAGATGGGGCAAGTGTCATGGTTGGCAAGACCAATGGCGTTGCTGCAAAGCTGAGGCAGAGCAATGATAAGTTGCTTAATATGCACTGTGTCTGTCACCGCTTAGCACTGGCTTGTACAGACAGCTGTCAGGAGCTGAAGTTTATCAAGGAAGTGGAAGATGTTCTAAGACAGCTGTGGTATTACTTCCATAATTCCCCTAAGAAAACCGCTTGTTTCCTTAAGTGTCAAATTCAACTGAAAAAAGTCAGTCTCAGTCACAGTGAGAAAACAAAAAAGCTCTTGGCAAAAAGGTTAAAGAAGGCCTGCCAGACAAGATGGCTCAGTTTTGATGCCTCTGTTACTGCAGCCTTGCAGAGCTACGAAGCTATCCTTTTGTCTCTGCAGGAAATTGATGATGCCACAGCTATTGGCTTGATAAGCAAGCTCAAGTCAGTAAAATTTCTTGGGGCCCTTTACATTCTTAATGCCATCCTTCCAGTCCTTTCGTCTTTATCAAAACAGTTCCAAGCTGGAAATTTTCATTTTTCAATGATAAGACCAGCTGTGAATCGTGCCATCTCAACCCTAGCAACGTTGAAGGAGACCACTGAACCTCTGCAGAAACTGCAAGCGGACATCGACTCGTTTACGAGAATCTCGGATGACCTACAGCTGAGAAAAGATACTGGAAGGCAGTTGGAAACCCTCCTGGCTAACTATGTTGATGCCTTGACTACCAACATCAAAGATCGCCTTGGAAATTCTCCTAAGGTCATTGAAGCCTATGCCATCTTTGATCCTCTTTTGCTCCCTTCAAATGACGAAGACAGCTTCAAAGAATATGGAGAAGTTGAAGTGAAAACTATTGCCAATCATTTCTTTCCAGGAGATGAAGATAAGATGACGAAATTGCTTTGCCAGTGGTCACAAGTCAAGTTCTTTCTCTAAAACAAAGTTTCGCAACCGTCTCAGTAATGGAATGCTGAATGCCCTTATGCAAGTCTCTATCAATGCTCCAGAAAGTGTCAATTGCAATGAAATTGTCAAATCAGCAGTGGCTAACTGGCTAAAACAAAAGCCAAGAAAAAAATTGAAAAAAGTAACTGTTAGAGCCCAGCCCCAGATCAATGTGGAATTGTCTCACTCAATAGAAGGCCGCGAAGATTTAGTGCAAAGTGACCATGGAGAAAATGATGGTGAAGTAGCAGAAGGTGCCATAGCAGATGAAAGCCTAAATGAGAATGAAGAGGGTGGTGCAGAAGAAGAAGCAGCAGCTGTTGCCAGTGCAATAGGCCTGCCAGAGCCTGATTATGATTCAGCAATTGAAAGTGACTGTGGAAGTGATGATGACTTTTGACAGAATTTCAAAGTGATTCTTGTAATTCCTTTACACTATCATAATAATTTCTTTTTGCAGAAATAGTTAGTAAACTTCCCCAGCATCAGGAACTTTATTATTTCATTTTCCTTCTTAGCATTTAAGAGTATAGTATGATACATGTGAGTGTACATACAAGAGCCAAGAAAACTAAAACTAGCTATCAAATTAACTATCAAACTACTGGGGAATTTAATATGACTGAAATGTTAAACAAGGGATGAAAACACTTTTAAAGACAAATTCAATAAAGAGGTAAACCAAGTGACTGATAAATGATTTTCTTTTATGAAAAAAGATTGTTAGAATTAATGCTTTCAGGAAAGGCAGTTTTAGCAAGTGTGAAAACACCAAATCCATTTTGCTCCCGGGGGCTTCGCCCCCTGGACCCCCAACGGGGCGCTGCCCCTGTACCCCGCTGGGGGCCTGGGCGGCCCCCAGACCCCTCGCCAGTGCTGGTGTCTGCGACACCAGGTGCCATCTACTTTCTGTTTATCTCCATCTACTTAAAAACTTTTTGACAACCCTGGTACTTCAAATAGTCTTCATTAACGAAAGTAGAATATTAGTTTTGGAATTCAATTGATGCGAAGACACCTTCTAGCTTTTTATAAAGGTACCAAATCGTGGCAACGCCCCTTTAAGCTCTCCCTACAAATTGCGGTGCACTTTTTTGAATGTTAACAGTAGCTGATCCGAGAATGTGTGGCAGGCATGTCAAGACTTTCAGATACAGTAGTTAATGGTTTACTATACAATGTATTGATTGACAAGGTTTTTGTTGTTAGGAGAACTTGGTTTTTGATCACATGTTCTACTGGCTTACTTTGCATAACTGTACAAGTATTAAAAGAGATTTTTTTAAACATAAAACAACAAAAACGAACTATAAAAATAAAAATCCGACGTTTCGGAGTATTTATGGCTCCATTATCAAGGAAGAATGTTAACACGCACTGCAAATTACAGCATTTGAAGCGATTTTGACGCGAATAATTAACATAAGAGGGTGCGAAGATTATGAAAATACTTAAATAGGACTAATAGACTTGGCTTTTAAAAGCTGTTATGAAAAGCGTTTCGTGCACCAAACAGACATGTACATGTACATGTGTGTTTTCTTTAAACAGGTTGAACAAGCTGTGTTGGAGCACTTCACTAAATAACACAGAAAGCAAGTGGTCGAAAAGTCATGAACTCAAACTTATCACAAGGTTAGAAGACTTTGTATTCTTATTTTACATTTTGCCCTTGTGCATGTAAGTACAGCTAAAATGGGGAAGCTTTTCTATCAAAAGACCTCTATCAAAAACGAAGTACTGTAATCGATTCGTTAATTAACAGATCCATTAAGTACTGTCGTGAAAAAAAGACTTGAAATCTGACAACGTGAGTCGGGATGTTTTGCAGTAGTGGCTGCAACGTCGGGTTTATTTCGCTTCTCTGGCCCTTTTCAATGGACATCTTGGCATTTTATGAATTCCATTGGATACTATACAATGATCCTTTAAAGTCAGTTTAGCTCAAACATTGTGTCAAGGTTGCCTCTCATATGCTTGTAAATCCCTATCATGAACTTACGAGAAGTGTTGGCAAAGATGTTGGAATGGCGAAGTGAGTCAAATGAAATATTCGTGTTGAGCACGAGAATGTTTTTCTTTAGTTAAATTTGCTTTGGGGATTCCGGATCATTATACGATGCTATTTTGCTTTTTTGAGTATGGATATATTTGTGTTCTTCACTCGATATTCTTTGAACTACAAACTGTCTTTGTCTTTGAAATTATATGTTTCATCCATCGAAGTGTCATTTTACAAAGTGTATGGCATTCGCTTTCGCTCAGAGATAATCTGTTCGTCCTAGCAAGGCGAATAGTGGCCATTGCCCTTTTGAGCGAAGCCATTTGGCTGTGAGAAACTAAATAAAAGAGATTTTAAACTCCTTAGTGCATGCTTCTGACATCTTTGTATCTCGCTTTGCTAAAATTTGGCCTACCACAGAGACGTACTCTCCCCAGACCTTCTCAGTCACGACAGCCGTAGTAGCACCTGCCGTAGTAATTTGCTTTATTAAATCCATTTTGAAATCACTGGTTATACTTGCAATCTGATTGGCTCTCAGGAGTGCGATTTATTCACGAATCGCACTATTTTTTGCTCTAAATCGCACCTTTTTCTCAGCCAATGAGAATGGGACAGTAAAACAAAACAACCGATCAGATTTCAAGGTTAGTTTGACGTAACCAGTAAAATTTTAGGAAAATGAATGACAAAAAGCCCCTATGTTGCGAATTTTGCAACTACAGGGCAAAACTTTGTTATTGTTGTCTTTTCTTTTTCAAGACAATTGACAAATTTAATTAATTACAGTTTTTGAATAATGATTACGAGCTCCTTCAGACTGAAGACCTTCTTTACAAGACGTTTCCAACATTCAGTGTCCATTTTGACGAATATTTTGGCATTGTTTCTTCAACATCTGCTCAAGATTCGTGTGATACCGAGTTCAGCAAAACATAAACGAACGAAAACCACACAACAACAAATTCATAGCCATCTCAAGAAGGTACATGTTTCCAGGTTCGGGGTAGTTTCGAACGAAGCATTACAAGAGCTCAACTCTATCGCTGTGAATAACCATACGTAGTCTTTCGACCCGCTCCACAAAACAGTGAATGAACGCCATCTTGAAAAAGATATCTTGAAACAAACGGCGCCGCACGAACTTGACACGGGTCCCAACTATAAAGTTGTAGGCAGAGATCACAAAAAGAAGCAGAGATACTAAAGAGCCTGAATCCCGTAAAATCATGCAGAGTGCCTTTGAACGGTATTTAAAAGAGAAAACTATCCACAGCTGGGCATCGTGCAGTCGAGGGAGTTTCACAACTCAAAAGAAAATTATCCATCGCAGAATTACACCGGTTGCACCCTCAAATTCCTTCTCTAAAGACAACGAGAAGTCTCAGCCTCAACCACCATAAAATTGGCCATAAAATTGTGCGATTTCAAAATGGATTTAATAAAGTGGTAATTGAACTTCGTGTCGTGCAATTTTGGCCTGAAATCATACTTGTGATTTCAAATCGAACTCGCGCTGCGCGCTCGTTCGATTTTGAAATCACGCGTATGATTTCAGACCTAATAATACTGCTACCGTAAATACTCGCTTCTGATTGGTTGGAAGCTGATCAATTTATCCCAAATTGTATCGATAGCTGAACAATTAAATTTTAATTGTATCGGTTGCATTTGATCGGATAAATTCAAGTTTGCCGTTGACGACAAACAAGAAATGCTTTGTATGAAGAAGCAGTAGTAAATGAAAACAAAAACAAAATCGACCAAAACTTAGCTACGCAGATATTTGGAGTGAGCTACCGAGAGGAAAAATCCGAAAGGCTGCATTGAAAATCTCTCGCTCGAGCATCTTGAAGAGGTTCTCGGAGATTTCTACACCGAATTAAAGTAGTCAAAGAAGAAAGACGGCAGCTGCGAGCCAGAGTCGGGATCGGCTTGTCGACTAAACACAACTTGGTACTTAGTGACTCAACATTTTGGTTTAAGAGGAAGGCAAGAAGACTACAACTCGCGCAATGAACGCTTCAAGTCTGCAAAGAATGAAAATGGCCGCGACTATATGTCATGTTTGCCGAGTCAAGCCCTACGAAGATGAGAATATCTAATTCAAGGAAGGACGGTCGTTCCTAGAATGGAGGAGACTAGTAACTAAAATGTCCAGCTGGCGTTTCTGAAGAATTCATGAGCCGCGGACCAAGCAAAGTAATTTAAGTCCATGGTTTGAAAATCTTAAAAACTTACAAACTTCGTTGACGAACTAGTCTTCCCATTTCAACTTCACTTGTCTTTGCACAGTTATCCTCAGTTTTCCCGAATGAACTCGTCCTTGTATCTTTAGCTCCATGTCATAGTTTAAATTAAGGCTGTAAACTTTTCTTAAAACGATTTCACGCAAGTTTTGTCAATAAATAAAACGCTTTTGATACCGTCTCGACTGGTTTCGACGTGCATTTTCTTTCCTGTACATGTTGATTATTCATCAAAAAGTCGCTCATGCGTTCAGAGTTTTGACAGCTTCAAAGCCAATGAAATTGAACTTAATGTTACAAACTTGGAACTTGCTCGTCTATGTGGCTCGTTTTCGAAAGAAAAATAATATCGCATGGAGAACTTTGGTGCAAATTGTTGAGAAACTTAACAGTTGCTTCATTCTAGCATCCCTCAATAGCAAAAAGACGTCAGCCAGAAGCTTGTATTCACGGTTGCCGTATTATTAAAAGGAAATCGGTCTTCTTTCTCGAAACAATTAGGGATTAATTGTACTTGTGAACAGATCGGACTTTTTCTAATTTCCACTCGTGGCTGCGGCAGCCACTCGTGGAAATTACCAAAAAGTCCGATCTGTTCACGCGTACAATTAATCCCTAATTGTTTCTCGAACAGACCGATTTCCTATACAAATTGCACTCCACTCAGTTCAATTACCATTATTAAGGACGTTCGCGCCAATTGTTACTGCGCATCCTTACTGCGCACGAAATTCATATGCCACGTCATGCATCGAGCGCGCGCGCTAAGTTCTAAAATGAACAATGATAGGGCAGGTGCCCATTGGTATAGCTTTGATTTGCTTTAACGATGTTGAACGTTCGGTGACCCCTACTTTTCTTTTCAGAAACAGATTTAATTTACAACTATCTCCACACTGTCCAAAAATGAGCAAAAAATCAATGTGGGAAGTTAAAAAAATTCAAGATTTCTGTTCAAGGGACATGGAATTCTACCATCTTGCGGCTGCAAGGCACGTGAAACTATGGTCGCTAAATGCGAACATGTTGTTTGAAGACCCTCACCAGTTGACTAAATTCTCTTAATAGGTCCAGTTAAACCATATTTGGCAGAGAACACTTCCCTTGAAAGCTCTAATTGCAATATTTCGGGACTTTCAGCCACTGTGATCTTTTTCTCTAATGGAACCCGATTTACTCAGATTTACGTGTTCTTCCGGGCATGTTCTCTCTGAAACGAAGTCGGTGACCCCCCAATTTTTTTACATTTCTGACATCACTAGCTCGTCATCTTTCAATGGTAAAATTTTCAGAAAAAAATCAATGTCAGAAAATTTTCGCGCGAACGTCCTTAAACACCGTAGTATCACTCTATTGCTTCTCTTAGGCCTTACTATATAACTTTGAGACATCGTTTCGTATGTCTTGGACTGTGATAGATGACGCAAAGAAACCAGGCTTTACAGTTTTGTTACCGTGAAGACTGATTTCGTTCTCTCATCAGTATTCCGTTCTTGAATAAAAAAAGTTCACTTTTCGTGCCGCAATTCATGATCAAACTCAAATTTTAACCGCAATCAGACGTATTACAT